>JXSR01S029049.1:8038-26077 GCA_000969725.1 Ophiothrix spiculata
AAACACTGTTGAGCACAAATATTCACTGAGTGACCTTTGTATAGTTGTGTTGAGAGGTATTGAGGAAGAGTTGATCATGTGACTTCACTAGGACTCTTACATACAGTGGAAAGTGGTTGGTGTAATTCATTTGACTGGGCAGGAGCACTTCATAGAAACAGGCATGAGTTTTTGGGCAAAGTGGAGCCATTCTCACTGCGTGAGAAAAACACACTTGTAATAAGCTCAAGATAACTGGCATTTTAGTGTCGGACAAAAATAATCTAATGCAATATTCGTGTTGATCCAATATTGCCTTTGAAGATCTTTGTCTATTTTATCTTATGTTTATTAAGCGGTTATCCAAGAGATGCAGTTGCTTACGACTGCGGGATAACAATTTTTTTCATAAATAGTAAAAATAAAAAAAATGTTTGCATCCGTTTTGCGTGCGCAAATTTTAATGCAAACTGTACGCATGCTTTACTAATGGGTCTGGTTACGTGCCGCATCACTGCGTAATATATACGTGGGACATTATGCAGATGCAGATGTACCATCAAAGTAATCAAATTTCATTAAAAAATGCCCATTTTTGTTATCTTTCTTGAAAACTAACATGGCGACCCTATTTTTTTATTTCAGTATTTTGAAGTGTGCAAAAAATGCTTTAACATATGTAAAAATTACAAAAATCAATAGAGCATTTACTATTTTAAAGCACATAATGATCAACTTATTTTTTAGCTTTCCCTATACTTTGTGTGGTACATTGAGTGAATTTTGGAGGAAATATGTACTTTTTGAAATACTTATCTAAAAAACAAGCATGAAGACCTATTTATTTTAGTTTAGATTCGTTATCAGCACAAATAAATCTACCAAATGCTAAGAAAATTAACAGAGATTTTGGGACAACCCCTTTAACAAAAAAAAAAAAGTTTCTGACACCACTATGTGCATGAAAATAAAGATAATGTCACTTTTGTGCTCAATATACCAATCTATCCATAAGCAGACAGGAGAGTCAGTGAATGGACTGTTATATGCAGAACAACACTTAAATCATTTAGTCATGCATAAATTCATCAACTGATGTACTTGTTGAACTAGTCCAATTTATTTACATTTCATTTTTTAAATACAGTTTACTCTTCTGGTAAGAATATGCTTTTTTTTCTAAGCATTTTTTAAAAGTATACATTTTTTTCTATGAAACAAATGAACAATTTGTCAATCAAATAGTAGTCATGAAATATATAAAAAAAATCTATATTATGGATCAGCTAATACATAATCACTGCTATTGATTATCAACAATTATGTTTTGCATTTTTAATAAATAAATTTGAAACAATATTAGACCTCAGTCACATTAGAGGTTATGCTTAGTTCCAATAAGGTTTGACAACCATTAAAAATAAGTGTGAACACAACATCCATTAGTTGAACGAAGGTTAACTAACCTTCCTACGAAGAATTTGCTTAATTCGATGAAGCAAATCGGTAGTGTGAACAGTTGTTTTGTTCGATTAAGAGATGATGTACAATGATCAACCTTCTGACATATTAATTAATACTGGACAAGTTGTCAATTATGTACGTTAAGTATGTTATGATATACAATAATACTTTAACATGAAGTACTATGCAATTTCATACACTGAAGTTGAACAGTAAATATACTTACAGAAAAAATGGTATTTTACCGTTTTTGCTTTATCATTTTATTACCAATGACTATAGAATCTAGTGTGACGGTCGACACTGTATAGGTTCATTTAACAATCATGCTAAATAGAGCAGTTTTAACACATATAAACAGAGAAATTTATGGATTTTTCTTTTAGTAAAATTACCCTTCACCAAGCTTTTTTTTATTTAGTATTAATTGACCCACTATTATGTATTTTAGACCTTCGTTGAAATGGACAGTACAGTACCTTCTTTCGACCTCCATTAAATGTAATATGGATACCTGCTTCATTAACCTTCGTTGAAGGAAGTGATTTTCCAATGTGAAAGGGGTCTTAGTCTAAAGCGGATCATTGTCGAAAAAACAGGCTTAATAGGCTGCTTCTTTAATATTCAGGCTAGTTGTTGGTTAACATTAATTTTCAGGTCAATTTAGTAGGCTAATCACTGAGGGCTATACAGTTAAGGCTATCAAGCATTATATTGCAAGCTATTTTTGCATATGACAGACTACAATGAAACCCGCAATAAACTAATTTACAGCTCTTTTGGAGACATAAAAAGCTGAAATCAGCTGAAACTCTGATCTCTAACACTTAAACTATTAAAGTCATGTAATCTACAGGAAGGGGGAATACAACTGAATGTAAAAGCCATAAAATGTTTTATAGATTCAAAAACTTTCATTCATTTGACAAGTTTGTAGAATTTTAGGTAAGAGGCCATCAGTGAACTCTTACTTACACACTAGCCTGGTTTTTGCTAGCCTTGGCCTCAAAATTCTGATTAAGTGTACTTGAACGAAGTGGATGTTTATGCATCACAAAAATTTCAAGAAGTCAGAAACGCTTACCTAGACCCTTTAGATTTATCATCATAAATAATAATTTAGTTTAAGCTTGGGAGGTTAACTAAATTTAAGGCAGTCACTGCTGCTAATCAAAAAAAAAAAAAAAAAAAAACCTAGAAAAGAAATGAAATGAAGGTGTATTTGAGAGAAATTATATTTCAAATTTAGGCTTCTATGAGAAACTTGGTAACCATTAAGCTTTCTTGCTAAATTGTTTTGACACATTTCATTTTCACATGTTTGTTTTTAGGATGGGCACACCATCTTCTGATGGACCAAGAGAAGAGATCAACGTCGGCTCATAAGCCTTTTCGGGATTTCCAATCTCTTATACAGAAACTCAAATATCGCTAATTTGTTCCATTGAAATACATTGCGTTTTTGTCAAAATTGGCCAACTTTAGAAGCTCATTGTGGTTGTAATCAGAGTACAATAAAGGTTTTTGACACATACCCATAAGGAGATAAATGTTTATAACATTATTTCATCACATTTTCCTTATTGTACTCCTAATAAACACACAAGGATCATCCGAAGATACCTATTTTTCGCTATCGGGGTATGGCTGCCGCGTGAAGTGTACCGTAAATATTACCGTATAAATTATCAAATTTATCAGTAGCTCATGTCTTATTTTAATTAAAAACAAAAGAATGAAAAAAAAGGAGAATTGTATCATAGAGAGTGACAAGTCAAAGAAAATGATTAGATCTAATTGAAATAAAAAGGAAAGAAAAGAAGAAAATAATGTAAGCATGCGGAGTATGCGAGAATAGCACCTGTGATTTTTGGTCGGGAAGCGAGAACTTTTCCATAGAGCTACGCAATTGACTGATTAACACGAGGTGAATCTTAATACTTTAAGAAACATGTATTGCGCAAGAAGAAATATACACAAAATTATTAGGAATTGGAAATCAATTTCGGGAAATTCTGTTAATTACTGTTATATTTAGGTAAATGATATTATTTTACAAAATATATGGGCTATTTAGGAAGAGTTTGAAGCAAAAATTAGAGCAAAATGGGTTTGCCCATCGGGCGCAGAGGTTACGTTGATCTCTTCTCTTAGATGGACTTATGGTCTCAAAATAACCTCATAGTGATAGTTGAACTTTTGGTTTCAAGAAACTAACTTGACAAATAAGAAATATGCCAAGTACACTTTAGGTCCCATCTAAAATTTTAAGGTTAGGGTTTAGGGTAAGGGTTAGGGTCGGGTCATGGTTAAGTGAGTTAGGGTCGGGTCAAAGATAGGATCAAGTTTTGGACGGGATCTTCAGTATACTTAGTCTGAAATGTGTGTTTTCTGGCAAACTTTAATGATTACAGATTAAGATATGTGTACCGCCGCGGCAAAAGGGTCCAGTTGTCGACTCCTACATGTTGCTCATTGTAGCATATCTGATGTATACAAATACCATACATTAGATATGGCACAAGGAGCAACATGTACGAGCCGACAACTGGACCCTTTTGCCGCGGCGGTACACATATATGTTGATCTTTATTGTGCATCATATTACACGTTTTGGCTATAGTATTAATTGTTTCTGTTCTTGAAAATATTGGAACACCACAACTGCATTTTTCAAAATATATTGCTTGCTTAATTAGTAGACAAAATATATGTGACCACCAACCAGAGACATTCATTAAATTCATCCCACAGGCTCATTCTTTGATAAAGCGTCATGGTCTCAGAAATTTTAAGATTTCAACCACTAATAACTCATGAAAAACATACAAAATCATAAACCCTTATGGTTTCTGAAGAAGAAACAGTGCATGGCAGATTTTTGATTTTTGTTAACTATTCAATGTATTCTCACCCCTTTAAGATACCGTATCTGTCATAATGTATCTGTTTGATTCTTTTCTAAATCGTACCTTAATGGGCAAAACTGCATACTAACCAACTTACTTTTTACACTCGATGAATAAGCTTTTGCAATATTAGTTAAATAATGGTGCAGCATTCCCCTTTATAATGCGTTGCATTTTCACAAGTAATAAAATGTTGCAGCACTAACGTAACATATATGTTTTTTTTTTGACATTAACATGCTTGAAAATGTTTACTTTTAAAACACATTTTTGTTTTCCAAATATATTATATAACAACAAAGTCAGTCTGATTGAACACATTTGGTAACATCTATCTACCTATTATTTCTGCACTTTCTTGACCATTTGAAAAATGATAAGGTAAATGTTGGCATTATTTACGACATGCAATCAAAAAGCTCTTGTAATAAAATAATGACCCAATGTTATAAAGTTTTATATTTTTAATTAGAGCCTAACACAGACTGTTAAAAAGTACACATTGTAAATGACCCGTATACATGTGAAAATAATGGCCACATTATGTAGAACGCAACATGGCTGGCGACATGCATGGGTAAAATAAGGGTAATACATTTTCCGATTAATATTTTTTGCTCTCTCCCAGCATGTTTCTACTTCTAATTTAATACATATTACTAATGTGACTCTCTTCTACAAACTAAACTCAAATCATTTATAAACAAGATACATATATGTCAGCGACACGAAAATGGCAAAGTTGAACGCTTTATCGGAGAATGAGCCTACAGTCAATTTTATTTTCTTACATATTCAAATAAAACATGTCTTTCAGCTTTAAACTTATATAATGACATAATGAAAGAAAATATAAGTGTAAAATACTAATATATAGAAAGTAACACACCATTTTAGAAACAAATTATTTGCAGCCTTTTTACTATAGAGGTGAGTTGAATAAGTCATAGAGCTATTTTAATACCCATCTTGAATTACAAGTGAAGCTATTAAAATAAAGTAGACAAGTTGTCGAGTTAATATACAGGATGGACCGAGTCCACTTCAGTTAAAGGTTAAAGTAGACAGTTGTCGAGTTAATATACAGGATGGACCGAGTCCTATTTGCAGGTGATTCACACTCTCCAATGTTCGGTAATACAGTGGAACTTCATTAATACAAGATTTTGGGGCCATATAATTTAGCTTCCATGTATTATTAGGAGCTTGTTTTATCCAACTCATTTTACACATGAATGTGTTTCTTGGGACTTCAAAATCACTTTGTTATCAGAGCTCTTATTAATGAGGTTTCATTGAAACTGTTAAGTATCAAATATTGAGAAAATTCAAACAAAACATTCAGAAATGCAAAAAGTATAATTTTGCTTGAAATGTTGATCTTGGATATGATACTATTCTCTAAAGGTTTGTAATGAAGCAATTAGATAGGAAAGAGATTAAGTTCCATGTGTAAAACATTGCTTTTACTTCATAGACTGCGGATAAATCTAAAGAAATCTTAACTTTCAATTGAATTTGCTAATGAGGTCAATTTTAACATTTCAACTCTTTTTCAGGGGCAGTATTTTTCATTGTTGACAATGGCAATTAATAATGATAGAAAATCTAAACATTTTGATATAGAGGGGTTGAATTTGACAATGAAACTTGGCATGCTTCAATTATTAATGCTAACTCTTCAAATGATATAAAAATCTCTGGAAAAAAGTTTGGAGATGATGCTGAACTTGTCCAATGCAGCTTTAATATACAGGATGGACTGAGTCTACTTCAGTTTTCAGGTGTGTTCTATTTATATTTCGTATATTCAAATGAATTTGTAAATTATTACTTAAGCCACTCTTACTGCCAAACCATTCTGTGAGAAGTAGGATTTGCTCATTGACTATTTATTTTTAGTAGTGTCCGGAGTCCATTAGAAAAGTCATGATCATATGTGACTCTCGAGTTATATGATGCAGACTAAAATTAATTCTTAAGTAAAACAAAAATACACATCCACTTACTAATATTACGTATGGTTTTACTGTTATGAAATCAATTATATTAGGTTAAAGTTTATGCACATGCATACTTTATAGATCTCAAAGTACAAAGGAGAAAATAGGGCCATTGGTCCATAGATGGTAATTGGTCCAAGACAGGCCGACCAATAATTAAAGTCCAGAATTTATTAATAATCTATGCTCTATAGGTGTTTGATGATTATAATCTTTCATTTTGAAAGTGAAAATATTGTTCTATAATCTTAGGTGCTCAAAAATGCTCTAAAAGAGAAGTTACAGGCATTTGTAGTGTTCAGTTTTGTATACCTCTGTGTAAAAGACACTTTTAAAATGACTCGTTATGTCCTTCATAATTCAATGGTCAACACTCATACATACATGTGATAGCACATGTCAAAATAATAATTCCAGATTTTTCAAGTATTGACGTAATTTGATAATTATGCAAATGAGGTAGTGGCATGGCCAACATAGGGCAAGAGGGGGGGGGCAGTCTGTCCCTCCTGACACAAAAATCGAGCGGGAAATTGGGACAGCAAGCGGAAAAAAATCGGGAAGGACAAGAAGAATGAGAGAGTAGCTGACAGGAAACATGTGTAAAAGCAGGAAATTCTGTCAAAAGATGTGCAAAGATCGCTTAAAACCTTAATTTTTTTTCGCTTATCCGTTTTTTTTAAATCGACTTGAATTTATTTTGGGTGTTCGAATTTTTTTTTTTTTTTTTGTCGGGAAAAATTGGGAAAAATGTACACATGCCTGGGGAAAATCGGGACAAAATGTCTTTGTCCCCTGACCAAAAAGTCTGGCTACGCCACTGAAATGAGGTACTTAATTAGCATACTTTATGACAAACTCCTCTCAGATCTGTAGAGCATACAAACACTTCTCCTGACCCACCTGAAAAACATACAAAATGGTTCCCAAAAATTGTGTTTGAAATCTGTAAATCCACCAGGCCCAAATCTAGTAAGTCGTGTCCTGTGCTGCCTGGTGTAATAATTACATTTGTCGCCTGTCATATCGAAAGGTACCTTTAAAAGGGTCCCAAAATTGTTTTTTGGTCTCATCTGAAAGATTATATAGGCTCATTCCAAAGTAACGTTTGTGACCGAAAAATTTCACTTTTAAATGGCCACAGAACCTAGCATAAACATTATATCAATGAGTTTGTTGTTGATAATGGTGCTCACTGGTGGGGTCAAGACATGTATTAAATCAATTGCCAAAATCCTGAGTAAAGTCCATGTAACGTTCGGTAACGTTCGTGACCGCGCACGGAAATGGTTTTTTGCTCCTAATCACTTCAAAGTACAATTTCTCTGAAGTGTCAACGATTTTTTTATTGCGCCTTACACCGATTATGTGAAACATATTCACAAATATTTCATAAAAGTTACAGAACATTATATCGCTAGGATTTATTTTAATGCATTGTTTTGTGTTGTAACGTTTGGTAACGTGTGTGACATTTTGGTGTAACATTTTGGTAACGTTTGTGACATTTTTGAAACAAAACATGTGCTCATTCATGCACAGGTATACAAACTTTACCATTTCTGATTGGAAAATACTTCTCACGTACAAAGTAACAAATGTATGACTGAAAAACATGTTTATGTGGTCGAATAAAAAAGCAGATTTTTGCTTGAAATCAAAAAAGGTTCAGTTTCCACTGGAATGAGTCTATAGTTTAAGCTTTAAAATGACACCTTGCTTTTGGTTATTGGGTGTTCGTTGCGAAGTTACATCCAAATTGGTAAAAGGCATTGGGCTGATTAAGAAAACTATAGTTCTGAAAAAATAGAGTTTAAAGTTGCTGTACTGGTAAAACTTGAATGGGGAAAGGATTTTTATCTCGGTCTTTAAAACATTTGTCTTATGTTTTCGATGTTGGAACCTGATAAATATGATAGAATACATTTCAAAGGTAACGTTTCAGATGAAATTAGAAATTCGACCTTGGACGTGATTTTTGACTATGCTCAGCTTCATTCTCGCAATTTACTATGCCGACATTAAAGTACTTTTAGATATGACGGGACACATTTACAGCTATTTATGCGTTATATAAGAATCCAATGCAGCTGAGTCGATAGATATCAAAAAACATATAGGAACATAAATCTTCAGTATTTACTTGGATTTTGATAATTTTGAGCATTGTGATATCTTTTAAATCTCTCTGAAAAGTGGGCTAAGATTATCAGGTGGTCAGTCCTAAAATAATCCTTATGTCCATCTGGTATTTTACGCAGTAAATTATATATTTCTGAGAACTAACCTGAAATGTAATTTGATTCCACATCCCAGATACACATCTGTCTTCCAATAGGCACAGATATGATTACCTACCAAGAAAGCCAGTATTTACTTCACTGGAGCCAAGGTTTATCATTAAAAAAATCAAATATCACATGAAAATTATATCTTTCATTTTGTCTATATGTCACATACTGTAAAGCACTTTAATTTCACGGCATTAAAATTTAGCGAATTTGGAAACTCTCACTTTTTGGGTGCTTTTTAATTTCACTAATTTGAATCATCTTGCTATTCAATGCTATGTTAACAATTATATTAGCGGCATTTTAATTTAGCGAATTATGATACAAGCGAAATTAAAATACTAGCTTTAATGCACCAGTGCTGCGAAATTCTTGAGTTAGTAAATGAGATTGCTTTTCGCTACGTATGTGCCAAACTACACGCATATTGACCTCAAGATCAAAGCTCTCCCCTCAATTGGCAGATCCGTTGGAAGTGCAAATAATGAGCATAAAAATTACTGCCAAGGCATGCCATACTCTGTGGCTTTCCATATTTTATCATATATGCCAGAGCTTGGGGTTGGAATACTACAGGGAACTGGGCATTCTTGAATAGTATATTCAGATTTGGATGGTTTTTAAATACTTGGGAGTTAATGTTAAAAGCTGAATTGCAAAACTTTAATTTGCACATGATTTAAAATGTAACAGCCGGCTACTAAATTTTGTGAACATTTGGTTTGATTCCTTCAGAAAAAACAAAGAAGAAAGAATACGTTTTGCATGACTGTGAGTACGAGGGTATTTTCTGATTGATGCTATATCCTGAGTAAAAATGATAACACTGCCTGAAAGTAGCAGGGCTGACAGTTCTAGATCAAAAATATACAACCCCTGGAAACTAAACTTCTTCAGTACTATTTTTCTTACTTCCACATTGAATCCTTGAAGTGAATCGCACTGCGCAGCATTTGTTCAGAATCTGTACAAACTCTAGTAACCTCCATTTTGATGCCTGATGTGATCTATAGGCCAAACAATAATTTATTGGACAATATAAACAAAAATCCAGGGCAGGGCTTGCATTTACAAACAATTGGGCCCTGCACTCTGGATTTCTGTTTAAACTGTCCAATAAATTATTGTTTAGCCTATAGGAAACCCTATATACATGGTAAAACCTACATGTGACCTATTTTGATGTCCTCACAATACTATTAGACCTGGTGGAGACCGATTTCACTAACATTTAGCGATGATCGCTAACCCTGTTTTGAACGCTAAACCCCCAAAATGATCGCTAAATTGTTAAAAATACCTGTTATTTAGCGATCATTTTTGGAGTTAACAATCAAAATGGGGTTAGCGACCATCGCGACCATCATTTAATGTTAGTGAAATCGGCCCCTGGGGAGTATTTCAGAAAGGTGATAGTCGGTCCTTTTTGTAAGTACATTCGTAAGTCATAAAAACGATCGTGGCTACAAACGATCGTAAGATCCATTTCACAAAAGGTTATGAAAGTAATCGGAGCTATGAGCGAAGATACTTATAATCATAACAGATAAGGACTGTAAACGATGCTTGGTATTTTTTAAAAAGAGTTACGACCGTTCGTAGGTTTCCAAAACGTGCGTAATTACCAAATTATATTGAACAGCAATCGCGCTCTTTAAAGAGCTCTGGAGATATTTGTGTGTAACTACTTTTGCGAAATAAACCATAATTATAATGAATTCCAAATTTATAATCATATTTACAATACTTACTAAAAGATGATCGTAGACTTACAAAGATATTTATGAATGCATTTAATCGTAAGTCTTTCATGAAGTAAAGTTACAATTGTTTGTAACTTTACGATACATTCTCAGTACTTACGAACGGTTTGCATACTTACGAACGTTTGTAACTCTTTGTGAAATACACCCCTGCACAATAAGTAACGTAGTATGATAGGATTTTCCCACATAGCATCACAAGGCTGGTGTCAACATATCATTTCAGATAAGTGCTTGCACTAAAACTACAAAAACTGACATTAAATACATATATAAAAGTACACATTTCTAGAAGTTGATTTATTTGCTAAATATGATCATGACTTGTCATTTTCTTATCAAAATATGCCATGGGTTTTTTACATATCTACAAAGTCCATGTGGGATTAAAAATGCTCAACCTAAGATGTGGATTTGTTCATACTTCAATTTTTGAAATAAAACTTTGCAGGCATTTGGAGAATGCACGGATATTGCGAATCTGACAGAAAATTGATTTCAGCAAATTACAACCAGAACATGTATTTTGCTGTAGCACAAAATGATATTTGCCAATTTTACAGCTGTTTGGAGTTGGGAAGGCACATATCTGTAAAAAGGAAAACAATCCCATCTCCAAATGTAGTGTAATTTGCTGTTTGGTGTGTTTGTTCAATTTTTGCTGTTACCGTATACGGATGAGGACCTGCATTAATTCCCTGCATTAAGTTTGATTTCTTTGCTTTATGGTCATAGACACTTATCACAATTCTCCTATTCAGACTTGAACTCTAGCAAAAAAAAAAAGAAAAAAGATAGAAATTTCAATTTAATTTACTTCATACATAAATTTAAAGCACCAATCTTCAGTATAGGAAAAGCTAAATAAATGTGGAAGTATTTTGTAAAAAGCGGGTATATTTATGAATGCTCCTAATCAATCAGATAATAAAATAAGTTCATCCAGGTAAATAGATCTGATTTATTAGATTTCCTTTGTTTCTATATGTATTTCAGCAGTTTTCCATTAGTTTGTTATTGCAGCTTTCACAAGTGGACATTGATGGTTTACACAACTTCTAAAAACTATTGTTGTTGGGTTTAATTCCAGAATGTATGACTGTAGAGAATACGCAGTGGTAAATTTTCATGGTCATTGTCAGTTCAAATGTTGTGTCCGTGCATAACAATGCATTTTGTAATTCGTAGTAAAATATTTTGTTAACCCATTACTTATTCTATTCACTAGAGTCAATAAGTATAGATAATCCCCACTTGAGAAATTGCAATCCTTGACAGTCCTTTTGTGTTTGCACGATAAAAAGCACAACTAAAAATCTCTAGGCGTTATGCTTTTCGTCGAAGACAAAAGCCTATCCTATACTTTGATTGACAGGCCTCTTTTGTGCGGTAAAATTAATTCGATACTTCTATTGTCATTTACGATTTAGTAAACAAAATCCTTTGTCTTTTAATGAGATAACGGACAGAACATTTGAACTAGCTAATTGTGTTCGCATCTATGCTCAAGACTTAAGTATGTTTTATGAATCCATCACAGGGGTGTGAGAGACTAGTTGACAAAAACAGGGAAAAGCGTCTTAAAGTTGGGGTAAAAGGTCAAAAATGGGCTGAAAATGAATGAAAAAGCTAAAATTTTAGCACATGAACATTTTCAAAAACGAGGAAATCAGCTGAAAAGAGGAACTGTCACATCCCTGCCATCAACAATAACCAGCAGGCAGAAATATAAAAGACAAGGCCAACAAATGTTGTTCACCACTGAATGGAAAATCATATCAAACGGCAAAACAAAAATGCTGTGTTTTCTGATGGAAAAAAATGCTCTCATATAAGGCCAAAAAAATAAATTGTTTGGTTGTCCTCCACAATGGTTTTTGAGCAAATGCGGGCGGGCGGATTTTTTTTCCAAATGTAAGTCAAAGCTAAACCAAATTATGCCCTCTATAAAATTGCAAATAAGTCTACTGTACTGAAAAATCTCTTTATAAGTTATACAGTATTAAATGTGAAAAAAAGGAAAACAACAACTTATAAAAAAAAAATTCAAAAGACAACATTCTCAATGAAAAAAAAAAACTTTTTTGGAAATCTGAAAATTAGGTGAGGTATACTTTTGTACAGTAAAAACTTTTTTCCAGTTTCTAAAAATAGGGGCTGGCGGTGGAGGACAACCAAACAACTTGTTTTTGCCTAATCTGCCCCTTAATGAGATGGCAATGTTTTATGGCTCAATGACCTGTCATAAATCATCAACCAATCTCAAAAAACATAAACAAAAACAGAAATTAAACCCACATCAGATGTACCTGGACAAAGTTTAATAATTGAAAAAGCCTTCAGTTGCATAAATCCAGTTCTGTTGCAAAAACATTTCAATTTTTTGCATCTCTTTTTATAAAACTCTTGTATCCGGGACGCATAAAATCAAGACTTTCTGAACTAGCGTAAACTTTAAACAGTGTAAATGACTCTTAAGACAAGCACTAGGTTATATCAATCAATTAAACAAACCTTGCTCTATGTCACAACACAAAAACATATAACCTTTGTTAAATGTCGCAATAATCGAATCAGTCAAAATGCAAACAGTATTTAACCACTTTCAATATGAACACAGGTACTGGACACCCACACAAGTTTTGTTATTATATAAAAACAAAAAGGAAATCGAGGGTCCCATATCCGGATAGCTGCGCCTGTTGATATTTTCTAGGTTGCCGCAAATTTTGTATTCCACCCCCTCAAGCACGGAAACAGACACGTGACAATATGGCAAGTACCAGGTGTCCCAAAAAAATGGTTACATGAAAATGACCTTGTGCTAAAAATAAAGTAGTTGGAGAAACTAAATTTTGCACATATTATATTACAACCCTCTTCCAGATACCCGAAAAATGTTGATATCACAGTTTTTGAGTTATCATTTAAGGAAGATACCTATGCCAGGAATGCATTTATTTAAAATTTAGTAAAATAATAAGCATACACATTTTGTGATATTTTAATGTGCAGTCTTTTTTCTAAATGATTGTGTAGAATCAGACTTTATATTTACCAAATTTGGTACAATTTTTAATGAATGACAATTAAACTCTCGTCAGTATATTTATTATGCAAATTAAGGATACCTGCATTCCATGAAATGAGTTGTTTATATTGAATCTGTCAATCAAGTTTGGTTGATGAATACGTATGAAGCATATTCAAACTTTCAAAAGGTAACATTAATTTTTTAACTGTTTAAACTTCAAACTTGTGTACATTTTGAAAAAAAAACCCACCTGCAGGATATGACACTTAAACTTACAGGACATGTTGATATTATAATTTTCTTTATTTATTAGCAAAAGTCCAATCAACATTTAGAAATACAAACATTTCGAATTGTTGGCTATTTTTGCTCAATATCAGATTCGACATAATTTTCGGTCCTAAAGTACTGTAAAACAAGAAATATTTGCGGAATTTTTTGTTTGCGAATTTCAGAATCTGGAGTTTTTGCGGCATTTTAATTTCACTAATTGCATCAGCATGCCATTGAAATCATTGTACATTATTACTATTAGCGGCAAATTAATTTTGCGATTTTGGGGTATAAGCGAAATTGATACTTTATCGGATCAATTTGATCCTTTCTTTTCAAGAGTGTATGGTATACAACAACCTTCGTTTGGGTCTGTGAATTTCAAGTCACATGGGGTTGAACAAGGGTTAAAATTACATCAAATGAACAATCTTGTGATTTTGTTGAATTTTGAAAAATATTTTCTGACATAGGTATCTGTCTTTGTTGCTAACTCAAAACATAATAGCGTTGTGATATTAACATTTTGCAAACATCTAGCAGAGGCATATATCATAAGTTATGCAAAGTTTGAATTCTCCAATTGCTATACTTTTTGTAAGCAATAATTTTTCTACATGTAACTATTTTTTGGGACAACTGGTACCACTGGACTTGGTTAACACTTTAATTAATAAATAAGTGTGGGTTAAGAAAAAAGGGATATAAGATGATTCTTGTCCGAATATAACCTAACACATGTTTTTACGGAAAGGAAATCATGATGAAAGAGTCAAATTTTATAACAAAAATACTGAAATACTTGAATATGCACATGATTTTCCTTTCAATAATAAAACTCAGCATATGCAAATATATGAAAAACATTAACGTAGGAAATAAAACATACCAATTGTATTAATACAGAACTTTTTTTGAAAAAAAAAAAGCCATTTGATTCATGTCTTTGCATTGAAGTATTTGTGAGCTTGTCATGGCTATTTTTCTGTAACCCCTACTTCAAAGTACATTTTATCCAGACTAAATAAATCTTGTTGTTACCACAAGCTATCTTTCTCTTTACGAACTTAAGAGCTCTAAGTGAACAAGAATTTTAAAAAAGCAGGCCCGATCAACTCAATTTTGCGTTTCGGAAACTTTGGTATAAATAAAAATAACTTGGTAATCGTCAAACAGCATGTTTTCTGCTTACAAATATGCAACAATTAAACAATAAGCTTCCATCTTTCTTTCAAGAAATGTATTTGCCCCCTGAAATTTTTATTGAATCAAAATTAACACAAGTCAATTTTAAAATCTAACAGCAAAACAGACAAACATATCAACAAGATTGTCAGCACTTGACAATTCTTGATATAATGTTTCACCCTTAAGCATGTCTTTATGAAGATAGGGACAAATGCCAGAAAAATAGCAATGGATGAATTCAGTCCCAAATAATTTCTTTGTCATGTTTGTTTTCTTCTTCTCTCTGCTTTGCCCATTGGCTATGCAAGCAACTATTGTCAGAACTACTTTTTGAAATTAAGAAAATATCAAATTTTTTTTGAACTTCAAATACAATGTTTCTTAACATTTTAAAACATGAAATATTCAGGCGTCCCACGTTGATACAATTGCAACATTTGCATTGAATGTCATCATTAAAGAAGCTGAAAAAGGTAGCAAACAACATATTCTTATCCCACTCATTCAAATAGATCTCACAGTTTAACCAATACAGACACAAACAATTCAGCTTCAAAATAACATTAATACTTTTCTAAAAAATCAATTGATTTGATATTTCCACCATATTTTTGGAGAAACCCTTTTCTGTCTTCAGCTGGTGTTTGGTGAATGATAACTGTTTGATTTTCTACTTCCGGTGGCATCCTTTTAGGGGTTTCTAGTAGAAGAGAATCATATTCCTTTGAAAGTTCATGGCCCTCGGCCCTGTTAAAAGCAGGGTGGGAATCTACCTTGATGTAGATGGCCTCCCGTAACTTCCTAGGAATTATTTTATCCTCATGATATGTCCTTCACAAAAGTATCGTCTAGCTTTTGGCCTGTGGCTCTATTGATTTGGGGGTGTAATAGCCATGTGTTCTTTAATGCATTCACCAAGGATCCTCTCAGTCTCTCCTACATATACTTCATTACTGTACACTTTGTCACAGTCTTTGCATGGAAGGCGATATAGTACTTAACCTTGTTTTTATGTCTTCGACTGACATATAGATCTCTTCATTCACAATCGAGCTTGTTTTGAATTGCAATTGAGACTGAATGTCTTGCAAATGGGAAACACCCATGGCCACAACAGGGCTCGAAATCAAAACCTACTGATTAAGACTCCCCCACTCTTCTGCTAGAAAAATCATTTTGCATTTTTGAGTATTTCATTAATCAAGATATCTAATAAAAGAGATGCTAAAGTATTAAATCATATAATTCTAAGGTTAAAATTAAATAATGGGCCATTTCATGGCCACAAAAAATATGACTTCATTGATTACTGTGACCTTTATCACTTTATCCAAACACACATCTGCTAAAATATAAAAGTTAACTTAAGCTGTGTTCACAAATGGAACTCTACTCGAGTTAGATTTTTTGATGCCCCGTGATAAAATACCAAACAAATTTTCACTAACTCTATTAGTTGTCTATACCTGATGATACTTCGACATTTATCACGACTAACAAGAGTTTGCAGTAGAGGTAACTTTTAGCAGCCGAGATAACTTCCGGAAGCGAATGGGTTTTCTAAAAATAAATCTGATGCCAAGTAACGATTTTTTATTTTCAAATATGTGTATTCTAGTTTCTACATCATGGTATGCTTAAAAAAAGGATAAAAGTAGGCCTATATAGAATTATTGCTTATAATATTTGTTTTGCTGTTTTGTTTTGTTTTTCTTTTTTTTTAAATTTACTTATTATTGTGTTTGCATTTTGATTTTTGAGTTTGTATACAAAAAATGAAACAAGAAATATAAGATGCCAGACCGGCCTGTTAACCGCTTTCCAGAAGTTTTCGCCCATAACAGAAATTATACTGAAGCAGAGCTCGCATTTTACCGTTACAATTTGCTTCAGACGAGTACACGTACTGTGCCTTTTCAACATAGCAGTTATATCATTCAAAACATGCTTGACCTTGGTTTAACTCGACTACTAACTCGGGTATGCATCTATACATGTTTCTCACTCGAGTGAGCGACCTGAGTTAACGATTTACCTCTGCTTTTTTTTAGAGGTAACAGTTGAGATAAAGGTCGAGATAACGTAACTCTTTTGTTGTTTAGACTTGTCAGATATCTCTACCTTTAACTCTACTGGCGCAATCTCGACCTTTAAACTCGACTAGAGTTAAATACATAAGTCTAAACGTGCCTTTTGAGTATAACAATAAGTTGTTTTGACTGCTTACAAATCTTGACAGTTTAAAAGCTCAGACAGATGTTTATACAAATTATCTGTTTATGGAAAAACAGAAAAGCCATATCCATCAGAAAATAAGCTTAACACATGAATGTGTATTACTTTTTTAAAATGGCTAAAATGCATCAAGTTTGGTTCAAAAGGTCCAATGAATTTAAAAGATAAATGAGCAATCAGATTGATTTGACATCTAAAACGTGTACACACAAGATATCCGATTTTCAATTAGAAAAAGAACAAAAAATGTTGGCCACAAAATTATAGGGCCTATCGGATTAGCCATAACAAACCCATTATCACTAAATCTCACTTTAGAAAATCCAAAAAGTTCTGCATCAATTATAGGGCCTATCGGATTAGCCATAACAAACCCATTATCACTAAATCTCACTTTAGAAAATCCAAAAAGTTCTGCATCAATAGACAGAGGTTGCACGCAGTAAGCAAATCGCTGCATTGGTGGCTTGCTATAATAGGTTGGAAATGGAAAGTCCTGGCAAAAGCATACATTTTTCACACCTTTGTTTATCTCATTTTAGAAAATCCTAAAATATGTCAGAGACAGGGGTTACTGCTGCCTGGGAAATGGCTCAGTTGCGGCTTACTATAGGTACCAGAAAATGGAATGTTCACAGTTCAAATCCTGGTGTTAACAGACATTTTTCACACCTCCCAGTTTGAGATAGCCCAGAAATAGGATGTAATGGTTGCTTTGATTTCCCATAGGGTGCTTCTTTACCCCCTTGTGACAGGCTTATTAAGCACTTGTCTTGAAAACAGGAGGTGAACTGCTACAGTGGCGACAAGTTGTCAGCACTACCAGGCCCGTAGCCAGGATTTTTTCAAGAGGGGGGGGGGGAAATTTTCAAAAAGTGGACCTTTTGGAGGAAAAATGTT
>JXSR01S029056.1:9972-25421 GCA_000969725.1 Ophiothrix spiculata
CCCCAGCATGTCAATACGTGCTACTGTAGTAGAGCTAAGGCAGATTGATGCGCAACCGTGTGAACACAATCTGCACTCAGGAAATGTACATTCATCTACATGCATCTGGATTTGACGCTCCCATGTGGATGATGCATCCATGTCTCAGCATATTTTTATCCCACAAGGAGGGCTTTAGCCCGGAGGGCTTTAGCCTCCAGAACAAAATAAAAATATGTGGACGCTTTGTATGTAGGGTTGTTAATTTGTGATGTTGATCCAATCTGTATATATATGTTTGAATCAGTTTAAAAAACAATAAAAACTTTTATTGATATTAAATAGAGAACAATTAATTCCTGGAACATAGCATCAGACGTGATGCGTCAATTTAAATTTCAACAACTCACCGTATTTTATAATGGGAGCGCGCCGTTGTTGATTTGTCATAAAGCCACAGTTGATATTCGAATTGGCACGTTACGCACGGCTTAGCACTCATGTAGGTGCATTTACGCAGTACGCATAAGATGGCACACAGTTCATCAAACGTCGGGAATTGAGTATGTGCAAAGCCCAGTGCATGGGAAATTTTTGAAAATGCCAAGGTGGGTATATCTAAAAAGCAGCATTTTGCTTCATATTCTGCTAAAAATATCTGTAAACTGAAAACAATTACAATTTCACTTCATCCTTTAGATTTCAGAAATATTTTCATTGTTGAAAGGTATTAAAACACGCTAACTAGGTCGTTTAAAAAGCCACCTTCATACGATAAAAAATACAGACACCTGGACGCATCATTGTTGATTTGTGATGAACAACTTAGTAGCATGTTTGAATACATGAATCAACTGAAGATTGATGATGAGTGAGTACTTGGGGATATGGAAAATTGTTGAATCTAGTATAACTCACCTTGATTACTGGTGTTGGTTTAAACGTTGCCATGGCGCCAAGTACACGGCATCCATGCTCTTGAATCTGTACGATATTGGAGTGAACAGCCATAGTGCCCATGATTGTTGCGGCTACTTTGAGGTCTATCATGATGGCTATATCCTGTGGATATTGGCCCAACTTGGCTAGAAGCTTCACCCATAATACATTGTTCTCAACTGGAACCTGCAAGATGATACAAAGACACATTATTTAATTACAACTATAGGCAAAACAATAATTTATTGGACAGTAAAAACAAAAACCCAAAGTACAGGGCCCCATTGTTTGTAAATGCAACTTGTACCATGGATTTTTGTTCAAATTGCCTATAGGTTATTCTTTGGGTTGGACACAAACACAAAACGTTGCATGCGATTTTCAAAAATTGAACATGGAATCATTTTTTTCAATGTTTGCATTATAAGAAGTTAATATGATCTTATCTGAACCAAAATATTCTTTATACCAACCATTTGGTAGGAAATGAAGCCGATAATAGAAAAAATTGACACGTTTGAGCGAAATATATAAAAAGCACTTACTTGCACTACTTGCCAATTTGTTTGAGCTATTGGGTTAAATCTAAAAGGCGAAATTCAAATCTGTTGCCTAATGTTGGAAGGTCAATTAAGGTATGCTTATATGCTTATATGATAACCAAAACTATAAACATGCTCAAGTTCAAGGAGCATGCAACTGACTGCTTGCAACTTGAAAGAAAGAAATCTTTTGGCTGATAGCCAAGAATTATATCCCAAGAAAACTCCAATGAAGCTTATTTCCATTGGGGTCCATGACCTTTCTTTATTCACTTTTAAGTGCATGAGGAAGACCAAAGAACTTGAAGAAGAACCTGAAAAAGTGGGTATGTACTTGAAAACCAAATGCACATGTGACACCAAGACCGGGAATCGAACCAGGACTCATTGGAGCAAAGAGAGGAAGTACCACTCTGCTAATTATCCGCCTTCCCAAATTTGCACAACAGTGCAATTGATATGGATTCCCAAGTCAACATGATAGAGCAATAATAATTTGTCTTTTTCCACTTTTGTCATCATTTCATAATTTTTAAAACTCTAATGGTGACCTGCAGGTCAAATTGCTAGAATTTTTTATTTTAAAGGAGCACGGTCTGATTGCCTCAACATTTTTTTCAAACTTTTTGAGTTTTTGGTACCAAATTGTTCCTCATATTTTTCTCATAACCTGTGTGAAATTTCACAGCTGAGTGATGTTCCGTTTTGGAGATATGTACGAAAATGTGCCTAATTATGGTAACCATAATTAATTTTACACAGTAACATATAGGCAGCTCTGAAATACAAAAATAAAATCAAAACGGTTTGACCGATTCAACTGAAATTTGAAACTTAAGACTTCTTGAGTGGTCATCTTTCACATGTCACTGAAAACTAAATTTTGAGAAATCAGACCGAGCTCCTTTAATACACCTAATAAACAAACACAATGCAATTTGTAGGCTATAGCTTAATCAGCGCCAATATTGCAACTTTGAAACAACCATAGGAACACACTACAAACATCCAACCCAAGCAGGCAATGAAGATAAAGTGCCTTGCTCAAGGACACAACACGTTGGCACAAGCAGGGCTGGAACTCACAACCTATGGATTATGAGACAGGCGCCTTATGGTGCGTTCAGAGTCCAGCGATTTAATCACTGCAACATCGTTCGACGTCTAGCAATACGCAGTCTTCAAAAGTTAAAGCGCATGATGTGTAACGCATGTAAAGACTGCGTATCGGCAGACGTCGTGCGATGGAATCGTCGTGAAATCGTCGGACTATGAATGCACCATTATCCACTCGGCTACACGTGCTCCAATTCATGGACTGAGTAAGTTATAATCTATGTGGTAACTAGAGGGAGAAAGTGTATTTGCATCATGCGTAAATAACATCAGACTGGGGACTGGGTGAGTGACCTATAATCTAGTATGGACTCTACTCTATAAATTTACTTAAACCCTCAAAATCTGAGGGATTTCCATTAATTTTTGTGTATCTTGAGTTAAATCTGCAATTTATGAAATACTGTTGCTAAACTGCATTTTTATTGGAAATATGATAAAATGTTATGTTAATATAACTACAAAAAATGAAAAAATAACCCTCTTTTTCATCAGTTGAGTTCATCTATAACATGCTAGTTGTTTCTTATTAATAACAATATCTTTCAAATGTTCCATGTAAAGATGAAACAATTAAGATTTATGCGCGGATTTGATTTTTTACATATTTTCAGCATCTATTTATCCCCTCCTTTCTTTCTACTCTGTGGCCATTGTACTTTGAATTGAAAGGACAGTATACATTCATAATTTATGTACATAGAATATGTGTAATTTATTTAGGATATTCAGATGAATTTCATTTAATTTTGAAAAATCTGCAGAAACGTCCCGTCCTTTCTTTCTATTCTGTGACCATGGTATTGCATTGTGGATAGATCAGCTCCACGAGTTCTGTACGGGTTTCCACAAGACAATCAGCAGTTAGTTCCTTGTCCGAAGAAATGTCAAGCACACTCAACACTTTTGGCACCAACGGGGTTTGAATTCAGGACCTTCCGCACCACAAGCGAGCGCCTAACCATTTGAGCTCAATTGACTTGAAAACCTCAACACACAAATTGTCTTAACTTCACAGGTTACAACAAGAACTTAAATAAGTATTATCACCCATATCAGAGATCAATTCTATTACAAACAGAAACAATCTAAATACGCCACATATAAAGGTGAAAGCATAAATATGGAGGTTTTTTGAAATACAAAGTTATCTTGACATACTTTCTCCTTTTCAACCCTAACCCGCCTTCTGAAATCCAATACAAGCTATAACTTTGTTTATATTACATGGAAGGAGTGCTGGGCAGTGCCAGGATTTCTTTGCAACATGAGAACAATCCCTAGACTTTCATTTGAATACTTTACATATGTATCATGCCCATCCAGCTTGTGTTTATGTGATAAAATAGTTGATTTTAAGAATGTGAAAAACTAGCACAGACTTAGTTGAAAACTGTGATATAAATTCCAGTCAAAATGTGGTAGAATTTAAGTACAGATGGACATCACTTTGTACCTTTTTGAGTCTGAGCACACCAAATCTTTTGCCTCCCCTACAAAACTGGACTTGCCCATTCCTACCCTACCCCCCCCCCCCAAAAAAAAAAAAAAAGAGAGAGAATAACAGGTTATGTCACTGCCTATTTCCTTTTTCTTCTATATAAAAAAGAATGTACACTGTACCTAAATCCCAAGGGGCCGCTTCAAAACTCAACCGGCGGTAGTCTGCCTGTTCTAGGTGGTTTTGGGGCGGTTGGCTATTGTTTATTCCGATTGAACCTTAAACCTAAATTGGCCTTAATGCTAAACTTTATCCCTAAGTCTGACCTAATTAAAGCAAACTTTATGTGATCTGTGTCATCAGGTATTTAAAGCGGAAATCACACATGTCTAAATTGGTTGTTAAACATGTGTACCACATCCTTATAACCAGACATCCTTCTATTATTGACCAAGTGTTCTCGTTCACAACCATGTTGTTTCCTTCTACCACCTCCATTTCCTTGCTGCACTTTTCAAGGCTCAAGTCAAAACAGTCTGAGGTTTGCAGCTCAGATGACGGTGGCCATGCCTCTTTACTACCATATTTGATCGAGTTACCTTCCACGATGTCACTTGTGTAATTTTCATTATGTTAAAATAGTGCATCGAATAAACTTCAAATTACTTTGCTACGAATGGGGTTCACGCGTGAACCCCAGTGGTTTTATAATAATACAATAAAGTGTATCACTATAGCAGCACTTTTGTTATTATTTCAATAAAGGTAAAAATATGATTTTTGTAACATTTTCAATATTAATGGGCCAACAGAAAGACACATAAAATGTATCCTAAATTTGCGTTTTAGAAATCCCTAATTCCTAAATTTAGTCGCTTCTACTAAATCGCGGCCGCCCCCACCTGTTTGCAGCTAGAATGGACAAGGTGATGGCAGCAGAGCGAATCTCAATCAAATCTATTGCAAAACACAAGGTCACTAGAAGTTACATTAGTTATGATCAAAAAGGCTGACAGCACAATTACCCTTACCTTCCTTCCTACACTGAAAACATTAATTAGTCAAAAAACATGTCTTATTTGACTAATTAAAAATTAGTCATGCAGAGTGATTTTATTCATAATTCACACAAAAAATGCTGTAAATGTCTTTGAAATGTTGGAAAACAATTTTTGGTGTTTAAAAAATAGCAAATTTGTATATCAGTTAATTGACAAATGATTACTCACATAACAAACTAAATGCATCTTTAATTAGTCATTTGACTAACTGAATGACAAATTAAATTACCAATTTCTGATAGATATTCACAATTAATTAGTCAGTTGCGATGACAAATCATGAATTATATTAGTCATTTTGAGTAAATTCAATTAGTCATGCATCATTCAATTAGTCAATTGACTAATTAAAGACACATTTGATATTCACTAATTAGTCATGTAGGCCTAATTAAGTGTTACTGATTACAAATTGAATATTTAGAGATGGAAACTATTTTTAAACACTAAAAATTGTTTTATCAACATTTCAAAGACATTTACAGCATTTTTTCATGAATTATGAAAAATCATTCTGCATGACTAATTTATAATTAGTCAAATAAGACATGTTTTTTGACTAATTAATGTTTTCAGTGTAGCTCTTAAAAATACAGGGGATCTATGGTGCACTATGCATCCCTGATTTGTAATTGTGATTCCGCGAGGCCTCAGCACACTTTATGAGTGTTCGCTGACAACTATTATGGCCCAAAAAGCTCCATTCCACACCAAGTATCATTTCATGTTCTGCAGCAACCTCTAGGAAACTGAACATTGATCAGCCCACATACACACCATTGTTGCCCGAATCAGCTCCCCGAGTTTCATATGGGCTTAATCTAGATAGTTAGCAGTTAGTTCCTTGTCCACGGGAATTTCAAGCACACTCAACTTTTTTGGTACGACCAGGGTTCAAACCGGGGACCTTCCACATCACAAGCGAGCGCCTAACCATTTGAGCTAACACGACTGCTCAAAGTTCACTACACTTCTTTTTCAAATATTATACAAGCTTAAAATGAACTTTTGCTTGGCCGTTTTCCTTGCAATCTAACTGTTTTTGTCAGATATAGTCTGTGCCAATGAGATTGTTTCTTGGCAATGGGCTGGTATCATCATATATCACTGTTGGACTTTATTTCCTTCTTCAAGCAATATGGTAAACAACAGTTACTGCATATGAGGGGGTATCAAAAAGTTTTAAACTTTACCCAGAAGAAATGGCGCCAGGAAAGAAATTTTATTATGAGATACTTTAGGTATCTTTGCATAGTCAATGTGCAAAATAATACATTTCTCCCACTTTTAACTGACTGCATACAGATCGTTATTGTAGAGATCCTCCCAATTGAAAAAATCTGATTCTATATTTCAATGAAAATCAACATTTTCAGGTCGGTCATGTTTTATTACACCATTGTGACGTCATTCATGGAACGATTTCCATAATTTTGGTGGTGCCAATAAGATTTACTGCACCCTGTAACCCTTCAAATGCAGGGACTTAATTTAGCTGCTTGCCTTATATTTCCTCCATGCAGCTTATGTTTTAAGCGGGTAGGTAAATGACATCAATCACCACCAAGAAATAAAATAAAACTACTTATGAGATCATTTCTGCACCATAATGTTCATAAAGACGAGTGACTGTTCTGACAAAATTTCATTGATATAGCTCAATCCCTTCTGGGTAAAGTTTAAAACATTTTGATACCCCTTCGTACATTTCACCTTTATAGTACTTTGCACTGCATGAAATCTCAAGCTTGAATTTCTTCTGTTATTTCTTTTTAAATATGATTTCAAATGCTTATAACTTACAATCTGCTTTGTGACTTACTTGAAATTGGTTGAATATCTTGCACTACTCTGAGCTACCGAAGTATTTAAGCCAATGCTGGAGTAGTTCTGTCTGTGCCATAGATATAGCGGGAGATACCTGGCTGCCTATACTGCCAGGGGGTCCAAAAATCAATCAGGTCTATACTTTGATCAACACCAAATAGGCGGGCCTCTTCACATCGTGAATTGATACAGATAAGCGTGTGCGTAGATGGACACAGCACAACTGCGGGAGACGCAGCGCGCTTGCACGTGT
Organism: Ophiothrix spiculata; assembly: GCA_000969725.1. Taxonomy (NCBI): domain Eukaryota; kingdom Metazoa; phylum Echinodermata; class Ophiuroidea; order Amphilepidida; family Ophiotrichidae; genus Ophiothrix; species Ophiothrix spiculata. Next base: position 17,131 of record JXSR01S029056.1, read on the forward strand.
GACTCGTGCATCATTATCTACGGCGCGCGTGTAACAGGGATTATGTTTACTTGCGGATGAAGAAAAGCCTCATAATTCCCGCCTATTTAGTGTTGATCAGAGTCCTGCCCAAAGTAGTTTGAGTGCAAAGATCCGGTAGTACATTTAAAGCAAAAACAGCAAATGGTACCAGGTATGCAAAATTGAACACAAATAATGATTGTGCATTTTCAATATTTGTGCATTTAGATCTGATCATTTGTAAACATCCAAATAACCCAAATTTATCCCATGCCAGAATGAAAATGGTTGTGAGTCTGGAGCGTGCACCTGGGGGGGGGGGCACTGACCTAGAAAAGTGGTACGAGTATGTGCGGCCCTCACGACCCCCTTTTCACGCCTTGTCTCTCTAGACCCCCCATCTCAAATACAATCTTTAGTTTGCAAGCCCTATTTTTAAAGTTTTCAGTTCCCTAGCCTCATTTTTTTGAAATTTAGTTCCCAAGACCCCCATTTCAAGGAAAATTTAGGAAATTTAGGCTTCCAAAGCCCAAATTTAGCCCAAAAAATTAGTTCTCAAGGGTCATTTTTGGGTAACTTCAGTTCTCTAGACCACCTTTTCGGAGCTGATCTTCCGCTCCCTAGACTAGGGTTTCAGATATTGGGGCCGTACACGCCTACCAAAACCAAAGTTGGGTGCCCCCTCCAGGGCATATACAGAAACAAAACAACCTTGAAAATGTACGCTCGAATCAGAGAGCACTGCGTATTTCACAAAATTAAATTAAACAACAATATTGCATTTTCTTGACCATCTTTGACGGTTGGTGTTTTGTTCAATTACATTAGGCTCTGCATGGAGATGGGGTTATAGTCACGTGAAGAAAACCTTTTCACTTTTACGCGTCTTGTGCGCTGAGGTAAAAAATCACACACAAAAAACGCGATACTTGACAGTTCTGTTGCTGTGAGACACAAATGATTGATTTGATTGGTTTGTTGTTCATGAAACCTGCCATTTGGTCCCACCCAGAAAGAAAAGGGGTTTTTTTTCAGATGACTTTAGTCACAAGATATCAATTTACAGTTAGGGCATCTTATTCTGAATGAAATATTCAACCACTACTGATCCACGCCTTTCTGTTCAAGTATTCATTCATTATATTCAGGCATCTTTTGGTTGTTTTAGATGCTGGCATTTTCAAAGGCATTGCTCATCCATCACCTTAACAGTACTACCTTAGGTGCCCAGCAATGCTATGGCTACAGGCTATGACTGCAGAGCAATAAGAAGAATCCCTGTTTTTTCCTGACGATAAAATTGTCAAAATTTCAGGTTTTCTTCCCATTTATTCCGTAAAATGTGGTTAGAATTTGGTTCTAAGGTAAGTTATATAGGTTCGATATAGGGTTTGGGTTAGATTTAGGGTTATTAGCAATAGGTTTAGAAATTTTGAGCGATAGGGTTTTGGTTAAATTTTAGGGTCAAGTTAAAGTCGTCGGGAAAAAACAGGGATTCTTCGTTGCGACTGCAGACATAAGAGCTAGGAGTCAAAAATATCAGAGAGCCCATAGGATATGTATTGATTGCAATTGACAAGTAGAGTCAAAATAGACTATAGGTATGGAAGTGGATGGAAACATAAGCTTAACATCAAACATGCCCACTTTTATAGGTTAAACATTTTTCTGTACTTTCATATTTCCTTTAGGAATCTATACAGACTTACAAAAAGTCATCTTAAGTTGACATTAATTTCATTTTAAATTTCAAACATGACCTCGGACTAGCGGAAAGCAACTCAACTTACGATCATTTTGTCGCCGTTTTGGAATAGGATATATTGCGCACCTCGGGGTACATAATCCTTGCTACGCACCTGCCTACCTACAGTAAACCTATGATGTACCTACTGAGTGCAGGAAATGGATGTAGTATTTATTCAGAAGAATAGTCAGCAGGAAAACGGCTGTGCAATATTTAATTTCCTTAACATGAACGTGTGAAAGTGTTGTAAACAAATCATGGATAACAGTAAAAACTCTTTTTACCATGGAACTTTTATGTAAACAATTTTAAAAATCATGTTTAAAATGAATGAATACAGTTAAACTATGATGAATAGTAAAATAGTGGTGCACTAACCGTAAGGTGATGTGTAATCAAATGTAAAGAGGTAAAGACAACAACAAGAATATATACCCGTATATATATATGCAGCGGTGGAAATACCCACATGATAGTCAACCCAGGGTTAGGCAACCCCGGGTTGACCAACCCTGGGTTATCTTTCACTAAGTGCATGGACTCTATATGTAGAACATACTACATTATACTACTATTTAGGTCATACATAGAACATACGACATTATACTACTATTAAGTATATCTAGGCTTAAAATATATCAACTGACTATGATTACCCTGGATTGACAAATGAACTTCATTAACAACTTCAGGTTGGTAAGTGCAGAAGTGAAGACCACCAGGGTGGACAGCAGCACCCGTTTGATATTTGGCAGGGTGTGTAGGCCAAAAATAATGTACAATAGCGGACAGTCAGCTATGTGGATTTATATGTATCTAGGTGTATATGGAGAAAGATAATACGACACAAGCTGAGTGTGATTTGTTGTCAATGTCATTATTCCCATGCCTTAATGTGGTTGGTAAGCTAAGTGTTGCGATGAATGTTGTTCAGAGAAATGATTCATCTAATATGATATTGACTGTGTTGGAACACAGAAATACTCTCAACTATGATTACCCTAGGTCGACCAGTAAATTCAATAACAAGTTCAAATTGTCAATTATGTAAATGAAGATCACATAGGTTTTACACTGTATAGGTTGAACACTGTACAACCTGCTGTAAAATATCACCCATTATGCTGGTTGACAAATGAACTTCACTAATAACTTCAAGTTGTTAATGCAACTGACTATGATTACCCTGGGTTGACAAATGAACTACATTAACATCCCCAGGTTGTCAATTATACGAGTAAAGATTACCCGAGGTGTACATTGTACAACCTGCTATAAAACAACTGAGTACATTATGATTTACCTGCTTTTCACTACTAGTAATAGTATGTTCTACCTATAGGAACCTAAGTTGAAGACAACCCAGGGTTGGTCAACCCGGGGTTGCCTAACCCTGGGTTGACTATCATGTGGGTATTTCCACCGTTGCTATCTGCATATATATATAGATCTAGTTCAAATACTGAGGAATGGTCTGAGGAATAAACTCCAGGTAAAAATGTTTCAATGTCAACTTGTATTATATCTGCAAGTTATTAAATGAGGTAGAGAGTAGGTGTCACATCTGTTGTCGATAACCCCTTCATAAAATGCCCACAATGACAAACTAAAAACTTAATTGATATATTCTTTGAACATCAGAGAGACAAAAATTGTAAGCAGAGATGCCAACATTGAGATCCCAGAAAAAGGGAAACGTTCTTCACAATTCAGGAAGATTATAGGAAATTTGAATATCAAAAACTTGGTTCTTAAGGAGATTTTCGTTCAATTCGCTTGTCTGGAGATGAGAAATGGCATCTCTGTGTAAGGTATTTTTATTTGCATGTAAATTATAATCCCACTTACACTTTCCATAGATACTGATGCGCCAGTCACATGTATGATGCGCTGCATCCTCATTAGTTTGTCATGTGAGTGCAAGAAAGTCGTATCTGCAATGGCTGCCCTTGGTTATATTTATTTTATTCCTTGTCGCAACAATAGGCGAAAGCGGACCTACGTCATACGCAGGGCATACGCAGGGTGTACGCAGCACAATGATCTAAAAATAACTCGCGTTGGACTTCGTGCGCGGTGAAAACAATCAATACTTTAGCCATGCATTCCTTCATTTTCTTTCTTTTTTAGCAAGACGAAAATCTGTGAAATGATGAGCTTTTTGTCATTTTGTTATGACTTGAATACCACACATCTCATATGATTTTGGAATCGAAATATTTTGACAATTTGCTGAAATCAATCGAAGTTTCCGCGAGCCGTCATTTTCTCCATTGAGTTGAATGGGAAGTCGGAAAATGTTTTCACCGCGCTATTTGGACAAACGTCCCGGATGTAAAAAAATGCCCGGATGTCCGCTCCTGCCTATATGAAAAATCCCTCAAAATGTTCCCGTCTTATGTCAGTGGTTCTTGAAATGGTTCTTCAGGTGACGGCGTCACCTGAAGAACCATTTCAAGAACCACTGACCCAAGACTGGAGATTATAAAGTGTGCAATCCAAATTTATGACAAATGGCAGCTATTGCAGATACGACATTCTTGCACTCACATAACGAGTTGTGCTTGTTCAACCACACAAAAGCTTTATTTGTATCAATAAGGATAAAAAAGGCCCACCTATTTGGTGTTGATCAAACTATATCCAATGCAACACATCCATTATATGCACATACTCTGAGTGCCTTGTCTTAGTTTTTGATCTCGGTGAACTAAATGAAGACCTTTCTCATTTTAAACTCCGCATACTACAAACGCTTAGTAAATGTTGAACAAATTTACTGAACAAGCATTTTTACTCAGTATAAATCTGGTACCTTACAAAATTGTCAAACTTCATTAAATCGATGTCACACTTGATAAAACTACAACGCAGCACCCCTACCGACTATCATAATGACAAAGCAAAGTGCGCAATAAAAATAATGATTTATTAAGCACAGCATGAGGTGGATTTCCTGAAAAACGATTTCCTCTTACTCAGTTTTTACGCTCCAAAACCTTTCAATTTTTTCTGTGTCAACGAAAGTGAAAATTCCCTATTGAATTGTGTATAAAACATTTCAAGCTGTTTGGATAACATCAGTATATAATGAGAGAGGTCAGTCATTTCTAAAGTCATTGTCATATGGGCATACCAGAAATAAAGTTTAATTGATTGAATTTGGGAGCACTTAAGTATAATTTCCATATTACCATCTAGAAACATTAGCTGGGTTATCCAGGGTATCAATTCATAAAGTGTTGCTGTGCCAATATACAGATTACTCAGAGATCTTTAAACAAGGAACAGTTCTCAAAATATGTATTCTGACATTAATCGCTACATTCTGTTGTTATAGGAAAATATGTATTGAGAAACTACAACTCTAATCCAAATTTACGCCATGCAGGGCAAGATTTTTATCACACCAATCCTGTCGGTCCCCAAAAATTTATTACCCAACTCACCTGAATCCAATAACCTTTTAGCTTACCCCGACCAAACCCGACAGAAATTTTTCTAGACCGGACCAACCCGGACCGGCAGTTAGGTACCTTTTCCCAAAGTCTTAACCAGGTAAAGTCAAAAATTGTAATTACATATTAAAGACTTTACGAACGTGATGATGTTTAACAATGATTAAGTTTTAAGCTACCGTATATGAGCTATATGTTTTTATAAGAAATAACCTAATGAAAACATCATAAGTCTCTTAAGTTTGTATCAAAACAAAACAAACATTATAGCCTATTTTCCACAGTAGGCCTACTGTGAGTCAGCAACATCGTTCACGTCTGAATCTGGCCACGAAAGGCTCTGAAATTGTCATACAATATATTAAATTGAATAATATTAATAATATTTTGAAAGAATAGGGACCCTTATTTTTTAGAAAACGTTTACAAACGATGTGAGATGACCAACTTTTGGCCAATCATAGGTGTTAGATTTTGATTTACGAGACATTTACGCAAATTTTAATAAACTTTTTGACGTCTTACATGTAAAAATTCATATTGGTCTGAATGTTCCTTTTTTATCCATGGTGATTCACTGAAGTAAGAAAAGAAGGACCACGACTCAATTCTAAGATCCTCGTCTTATGTCACAGAGAAAGGAGGATCTACCTTTTGAAATCTGTCACTGAAGCCAGAAATAACTATCAGGTTAGTGTTTCAATCCTTGGTTTGAGAGAAGAATTCCTCAATCATGGCCTACGTCAACAAACCTGATATTTTTAATATGGCAATAAATTTAGATTTTCTAAAAATCAAACGTTGCCAGTGTCTGTCACAGAAGTGGAAATTATCTTGATAAAATTAATACCCTCCTGGGGGGATTAAATTATAAACAATTTAATAATCCAAACATCAATTACTAATTAATAACCAAATTCAAGAGTTTTATCAGGAAACATAGGATAACTTTAAATATCTTGTTTTCGTTCAAAAAAAATGGTCATCTTGAATCAATATGGATGAGGTCACGCTCCATGTGGATTCAAGAGGCTTTGTCAGCGTTTTTGATGTTTCCACTTCTTAATTGATTAAATTGTAGCAGGTCATGAATGTGGCATTGCCCTATCTGAGTCACGAATGCTCATCACTTTAGCAACTGGGGATGAGGTGAAACAAAATCTCATGGGTAAGAAAAGTTTAGTATAGAAAGTTTTTAATTTTGATTTCAAGTATTTTGTCTTTCATTTTTTTTTTTTGCATATCTGTTTCAAAAGGGTTTTTTTTGGGGGGGGGCACTGTCATTACAAGGTGGACACCATGCACGTTCACAAAAACCAAGTAAAAAGGGTAGTTTTTTTTAACAACGGGACTTTCACAAAAACCAAGTAAAAAGGGTAGTTTTTTTTAACAACGGGCGATGTACTCCAGTACACTGAAAAGGGTATCAAAATTGTAAAAATCTGGAAAAAAGGGTATGGTTTACAAAATCTTGATACTTGTTAAAGGTATGAAAATAAAATCTTTCCTAAAAATGCCATTTTCAATCAAAAAGAACAATTAGCTGATAACGTTCTTATTTTCGTTTACTCTGTTGTTGATGTTGAGAAATGTGTTGTTAAAAGGGCAATGTACATTGTATAGAGCTATCTCCAGGTGTTTTATCTCTTACCTAGACTGAACTTCCTGGCTGTAGCATTCATCAGTAACGGTCATTGTTCGCAGCGATAATGATCATAGTATTGTACTTCAGTCGTGACGGTCGTAAACAAACCCAACTTTCCCCTTTCCATGTAATGTGTTGCATTCGATCAAATAAATTGTGATTTCCTAGAGTGAAATTGTCATGTGAATGCAAGGGCTGCCATATGTGATTTATTTACCTGAAGAACCATTTCATCACTATGATTTTATAGAAGAACTCTACATCACTATAATTTAATCACATTTCAATTATGGGATAACTTCTTGGGCTAGTGCAAGCAATACTGATAAAAATAAACTTCACATAATTCAGAAAAGAGCTTTACGAGCTATAAGTCAGAGTGAATACAGAAGTCCTAGCAACCCACTATTTATAAAATATAATCAACTTAAAGTTTCAGATCTTTGCAACATGCACATTGGCACCTTTATGTATAAATTTAGTCACAATTTACTGCCAGATTCACTAAACAATACGTTTAATACTAATAGTGATAACCACAATTATAACACTAGAAATGCTTCTGATTTTGAAGTTCCTAAGGGTAAACCTGAATTTTGCAATAAATCCATTTCCTATCAAGGTGTCAAGACCTGCAATGATATACCTAAACATATTAAAATGAATAGTAATATAAAGTCTTTCAAATATTCATATAAAAATGCTCTCATTGCTGATTATGTTAAGAAACAAGATCAGAATTCATAAATATTACTTGTAGATAAAAAGTTGTTATAATTATCATGTTAAATCAATACAAATTAGTGAACCATACCATTCTTCCTTTATGCTCTGTGGCCATCGCATTGTGGAATGGGAGGATGGTATGCTTTTACAATTTTGTTTATATTCTATTTAAGTAATTTGGAGTCTGGTACTCGACAGGCTTAATGCTTATATCCCAGTCCTCCTCCACAATGTCTTATTAACAGTTTACTGTACTATTTTTTGATATGTTAGTTACTGTAATGTGCATGTGTGGAAGAAATAAATTATGTTATGTTATGTTTCAAAAGCCACTGACCAAAGACTGGACAACATACAATGCACAATGTAAATTTATGAAAAATGGCAGCTATTGTAGATGCACATTTCTTGCACTCACATGACGAACTGGTAGGTGCTAATATTATAATCCTACTGCTAAAAAGACTAAGAGAATCGCTGAATATTTGTGCGCTATGTCATGCTCTGATTTATGGACTTAATACCAAACTGCTAATATATGCGATCACAAGTAAGTCTGCATAATCTCAAATAATGAATTCAATGTTTCCAATCTATAGGATTATTCAACTCTCATAATGACTAATTAATCATCTTATTAATTAATTAAGTACTGTAAAACAACTTAATTTCGCTAGGAATTAAGAGAATCACTGAATATTTGTGCGCTACGTCA
>JXSR01S029056.1:25471-38288 GCA_000969725.1 Ophiothrix spiculata
ATGGACTTAATACCGAACTGCTAATGTATGTGATCACAAGTAAGTCTGCATAATCTCAAATAATGAATTCAATGTTTCCAATCTATAGGATTATTTAACTCTCATTAATGACTAATTAATCATATTATTAATTAATTAAGTTATTGTGGCATGTCCTATTTCTTCAAATTTGAATATTCAGACCTCAAGGTGAGCCATGAGATTTGGGATGATAAACCCCCAGGGGGCCACTGAGCTATATTGGTGTACACATGCGTGAACAGAAAACACATAAAAATGGGTCATTTTTCACTAACCAACACGGAAAGTACTGCACCATGTTTAGGGGTCTAAAAACACTGATTTTCAACAAAAAGTTTGTTTTTTTCAAAACAATATTTTTTTTCAAAACCTGAATGAAAAAAAAATCAAATTTCAGGGGGTAAAATGCACATAAATCCTTGTTTAGGGGTATTGTTTAGGAGGTATTTTGTAAACCTACGTTCACGCATGTGTACATCAATATACCTGAGTGGCCCCCCTGAGGATAAACCTATATAGGTCTGTATGACATTTGTACAAAAGAGTTAAGGTGTCTGGTCCATGATAGATCTGCCCTAAATTTTCAAGTAAAAATCGGTATGAATGATATTTTATCGATGTAGAGCCGATTTTTAAAATAAAAATTGGGGGTCACCGGACTCGTTTTTGCATGAGAGTCGTTTGAAAACAGCATTTTTGGAGGCTTTTTGGGAAAAATTAGTACAGGGGTCTATGGGAAATGTGGCAAAAGTGACATTATATAGTGTTGATTCAAAAAATCCACCCGAAAATTTTTGTTAATTTTTTCACAAAAGTTGCGCACAAGTATGTTCTTTCAAATAAAACAATTAAAATTGGGGGTCACCAAACTAATTTTCCAGAAAAATATTAAAATATGGCCATTTTTAGCTTCAAAACACTACTCAGAGTATATGCGCATGCGTATTGCGGCACTTGCCAACTCGGAAAATAGTGCGTACTGGTACGCGTGGCCAGTACGCGAGAACACTGGACTTGGTGGGATAAAAATAATAATTAAAATATAGAATGAGATAAAGATTTTTGAATGGTAAAATGTTAAAAATCACAGCTTGAGGAAACAATAAAATACATAAGAAATATAGAAAGCCATTTCTCTTCGCTAAATTACATTTTTGACCATAACTTTTGAACTGAAGCTCTGATTAATGTCAAATAAAGTGTAACAGAAAGGTAATTTTCCTCTTCATTCTATATTTTAATCATCATTTTTAGTGTTCCCCTTAATCCTGATCTAGAGTAAGACTCATACTATATACATGTCTGTCATCGAAAAAGGATACTTATTAGGGATAAACTATGGCTAACACATAGCCTTGTTTAAAGAGTTATGTTGAAATTTTAAGAATTTGATTTTTTGAACTGTTGTAAAAAATGTTGAAAAATTATTTGACTAATGTATAAGGTCATTATCCATTCGATCAGATTGGTCATACACTACTTTTTTATGTGCTCAGTGCTCACAATGTGTGTGAGGGGCCAAAATGACTGGGAAATAGATTAACAGCTTGATATACCTCATAGCAAAAAGTTTATAAAAAGAGCTTGGAAGTATTATCACTGACCCGGTACCCAACTTTGGTTTTGTTAGGGGTGTGCGGCCCCGATGTCTGAAACCCTAGTCTAGGGAGCGGAAGATCGGCCCCGAAAAGGGGGTCTAGACAACTGAAGTGACCAAAAAATGACCTTTGAGAACTATTTTTTTTGGCTAAATTTGGGCTCTGGAAGCCAAAATTTCCAAAATTTTCCTTGAAATGGGGGTCTTGGGAACTGAATTTCAAAAAATGAGGCTAGGGAACTGAAATTCTTTTAAAATAGGACTTACAAACTAAAGATTGTGTTTGAAATGGGGGTTAGGGAGCGGCAGGCAAGGTGTGAAAAGGAGGTCTTGAGGGCCGCACATACCCACACCACCTTTATAGGTCAGTGCCCCCACCCCGAATCACTGACTGCTGCATCGTACAGTCAAATTCTATGCTGTCACAAACATTTCACGTAAAAAATCATTAATTGTCGATTGCAGGCCCTAACCCAATTCTATATAATGATTAATCTTCTCAGTTGTAGCATACCTTTTTCTTGGAGCAAATTGATATTGGTCTGTGTTAAGAACAGGTGCATATCAGGGGCTTAACATTTTAGTGATGATTAAATGGATTTATTGTGAATCATTCTGTGAAGATTGTTATCAGTACCATAATTTGAAACACTATAGCCAAATGAATTTATACTGATACTTTCTATGATAGTACTCTCTGCATGTATCCAAAAATGATGATTTTATTAAGCAAGAAAATGATGTTGCTCATCTGGGCCCAAGCAATATAATCTTGCATTAACTGTAACATGATCAATAAGTCATGCAAACATTGGCCAACAGGCATTAAAATACTACAAGGCAATATAAAAAGTCATTTTTGATACTGCATTATCAAAGCCATGTTGTTATTGGCTGCATATTTTTAACTTGCGTTATAACCAACCAATCAAGAATGTTGATTCATTGATAGAAGACCTAAAGTATACACTCCCCCTCGAAAGTATTTGCGCACAAAAACAAAATCATTTTTTGACAGAGTCCATATTGTATAATTATCAAACTAATAATCCAGAATTGCATTCATTGCATTTGAAAAATATATTGTGTAATGCACATTACTACTTTCGCCTACACATAAAAAAATGAGTTTATATACATTTCTGTACATTTGTTTTTAAACTTACGACCTGGAAAATATTCTATCCGGTTACAAGGTAATAATTAGGCTATGAAAAATTGATAAGTTACATATTAATGAGATTTGTACTTGTGGTGTATTTGTATATAGCCCATGAAAACAGCCATTTCTATGGCAATGGAAGATTAAACATTAAAATAAACATCGATTTATTCATGTTGAATAGATAAGTTACCTATACTATTATGAATCTTTCATAATTTTAGGTCGTTTATTATAAAGAGTGAGGTTTCTGGGATGTTTTTAATTATGCGGAAATATTTTGGAGCGGGAGTGTACAGGAATATTTCTGATGCTTGTTGATTTCTATCAGCTACATGTAGACAAGATTGTTTCATGGCAGATTCATAGTGTTAGATACATTTTGAGTATGTGGGTATCAACCACTGATTTATTGGTAAGATTTCGTATATAGACCACCCTTTGACCTCCTTTTCATCAAATTTATCACTTCCTGTGCAAATTGATAACTATCCAACTGATGGCAGTCTTGCGCAAAATTATTAAATGATCACTTGATTTCATTTCTGTCCATTTCAATATCTCAAAATTGCCTCCTAACCTATAATTCACAGAACTGTGACGATTTCAACCTATTTCGGGATCATGCAACCTGGTTTTAAAGTGCATCACCTGTATTTTGATTTTACGACATCTTATTGTCCTCTGATCTCGGTTATGATATGACCTATCTTTAGGATTTTCTAACCTTTAAAGCATAGTATAATTTTAACATAATATAATTTACTGGAACCAGGTTAGTGCAGCGGTACTTCTCTCGCTTTGCACCAATTAGTCCTGGGTTCGATTCCTGGTCCAGGCGATGTATGTGTATTTGGTTTTCAGTCCATGCTCGCTTCCGTAGGTCCTTCTCCAGGTACTCTGGTCTTCCTCCCGCATCTAAAACTAATTTTAAAAGATCTTGGACCCCAATGGAAATAAGCTTCATCATTTAAGACTTTGTTGAGTTGTCCTTGGTGATAAGCCTAAAGAATTCTCTCTCTCTCTCTCTTACAATTTGTTTCTGATTTAATTACTAATTTAAAGGTACAATCTGTAATTTGCGGCCTCGCCCCAATAGTAACATCCATCAAAATTCAGATTTAAGCTGAAAAGATTCCTTGACTATTATCTGTTCAAATCGTCAAACTTTTGTTATTTAATTTTTTCTGAATCATTTCAAGTCACCAAGACTTCCAAGAAAGATTGACTGAAACCTAAAGGTTAATTTACAGATGCAATTTGAATCAAATTTAAAGACAGAAGAGACAGAGATACACTCAATCATATGTGTTAAAACTTAAAAGCAACTCATTTCAGAAAAAAAAGTTTCAGATTTGGGACCAGCATTACAAACTTGATGGTTTAGCAATAAACAAAGTGTATATTAAAACCAATGGGTTCTACATTCTTGCCCAAAATTTTTAGGATACTTGCCATTCCAGCTCCCCTGATGCAATGTTGTTACATGAGGAGATCTGAGATTTGAAAGTACTCTGCGTTCATGTGTACATGTAAGCAGTTTGTGGAGATCTGGATCTCTGATAAATTGGAAAGGAAGGCCACAACACAAAAAGCGTATCCCAATATTTTTGACCAAAATTACAGTTCCTTCAAACATCACATAATGCATGCTCAGAACTGGGTAATTAATTTTTTTCACATGTAATAAAAAATTGATGCATTGCTTCCACAAGTTGAAGCATGTTACCACATCCAGCGTTCTTACCGGTGAAAATCGCAGCAACTCCATGAGGACTTTGATGACAGCCCGGTGACTCGTCTTACTGTCATCATCCCCCTTCTTACGTTGTTTGTCCCACAGGTCTTGTTCATTGATGAATTCCAAGATGAAACTATGCAGTATCTGGTCATCCATCTCCCCAACTTCCTGTATTGGGATAAAATCAATCAATCAATCAATCAATCAATCAATCAATCTTTATTTGTTTTCATCTCATATAATAATTTACAATCATATACTTTAGAATTATACTAAATAACAGTCTATAATGAGATGTGGATGCCATCAATAACGCAGAGCATGTGGAAGATGGCACCCATAATAGGGTTACAAGATATGAAAAATATATAACAAAATACATTCAAAAATAAAACATTTATGACGATATTTTATACATCTATATAAAAATAAATCAAACTGGTATTATGCCTTCATAAAACACTATTTAAATGTACCACAAGTGATTTATTTCATTAAAAGTAGTTTATTGACGTCAAATTAGGGTGCAAGACAAACATTGGACATGAACTGAAATATAAAGGTTTCTGCGTACTAAACTTTGATTGTAGGGTATTAATATTGAGTAAGGATGTGTTTTTTAAGATTTGTTTTGAAGGAAGCCAGGGAAACCGAATTTTTAATGTTAGCGTCTAGTTTATTCCAGTTGATAGGACAATGAAGGTAAATGATTAGAAAGATTAGATTAGCCAATGTATGAAGTGATTTATCAAGCAGTCAACAACCTGCTTTTTGTATTGATAATTGAATACCATACTTAAGTTCACAAAGAGGTTTTTAGCGAGTGAATATTTTTCTGCTCTAAAACAAGATTTATAAAAGAAATATTTATCTGCATTTCACATTTCATCAATATGGTTCATATCAAGCCCGTATTTAGGGGGTGTGGTGAGGACGTCGCACCCCACCCCTAATTTGACAATGTACCAATAAGTACAAAAAGGTCCCCAAACAACACAAAACACCATTATAATGTTAATTTTTGTTGTGGTAAAATACAACATAAACCCCCTTTTTTCAAAACCACTGAAATTAGTTTAGGGTCGTGGGATATAGCCATATGCATTATACAGATATGGAAAAAAGAAAAATGGCACTGAAAATATTTGCGGTACATCTATGAATAGGTATTTCTCAATAGTGATTGGTTACACATTTGCATCGAAAAAAGGCATTGAAGGGGGCATCTATCAGCATTCATGGTTCCAATTTGTGTTCTTTTTTGATAGACAAAAATTCTTTGATGTAATGATAAGATCTAGATTATCTATTTTATTTGTATCTAATTTGGAAAGGTGTATAATGCACAGATACAGCATCCCGTTAAGCTGTGGGTCCCCTGTACGAATAGACTCCTTCATGGAGTATGCATGTTATGCAAGTACTTGATTGATTGATTGATTTAAAAGAAATGCTTATAAATGACACCATGATGTTAAATGAATAAATGAATGGCGTCATTTAAAAGCCTATGAATGACACGGCACCATTTAGGTTGCAACATTTAACAATATTGGCTACAAAATTTAAGGGCCAAATTAAGGTATCATAGTAAAGGATTGGCATAAGGGCGGCACTCTTGATTGACAGCGACTTTCCACGACTCAGGGACATAAGGGTAGCACAATTGTATGAGAATGACTTCTCTCTCCTTCTCCTACACCTTCTCCTCTCCCTCCCCATCATTCTATAAATAGAATCAATCAAGAACAACTAGAATCCATGTCTACAGTTGTCAAGCAGGCGTGGTAGTTATGCAACAAAAGACACAGACAATCTAGATTCGCTAAGTTCAAGGATGATATGACTACGATTAAGACACTTTTAGGTGTACAATCATCCAATACCAGCTGATCATTGTCACCTATTTAAAGACATGATACTAAATAATATCGACAACACCAAGCCTTGAATTAAAAATGTCCCAAAAAAGATGGTGGTTAAGCTTATAGATTTATTCCACCCATAATCAATGACAGCATTATTGACACCAAAACCTGCTCCATACGTATGAGCTGTCCGCTAGTCATCTAAGGATATTTAGCCAGTTTTTGAGCAACAAAATCTCGTCACACCCAGGAGTTTATGTCCGCCAAGTGGGATTGAAAAAGATATGGTAAGGCAATGCAAATCGGCTTGTTTGATAGTGTCCTTTCTGATTTTCCATATTGTTAAACAAGTTGCAAGGACTACATAAGTTTGTTGATGTATTTTGATGATTGTTGGTACATATAGTTTCCCATCATATTATGTCTCATTGCTATAAGGGGCGCACAATTAGATTTCCAAGGGGGGAGTAGGAAGTTGGGTTCGGGGTTGATTTTTTTTCCGCCCCATTCGGGGGCGATTTTTTTTTTTTTAAATTACTGATTTTCTGCCTATTCCATGTTCAGGTGGATTTTATTTTATTTCTTCTGCCTGTGGAGGGGGAATTTTTATCAAAAAACTTGTAAAGGCACTTGTACAGTACTCTAGAATTGATTCATTTAAAGCTACATTATAACTTCTGAATAATCGGGGGGGGGGGGTCAAAGTTTAAAACTTATCCCATTATAGCTTGATATTGATATTGATTATAAAAAAACATACAAAAATTCAATCAACTGAGTACAGCAATACTTAGCAGAAATAACTATACAGATTTTCAAACAATAGACCTTAATCTATATATATTCTCCCTGTCCCCAAACCGTGTATCCTAAACCTTGTGATCTCAAGTAGCACTCCACAGGAAAGCACGGAGGAAACTTCTAATATGGAAAAATTGGAGTTCATTTAGGATGTCAATCAAATTGTGAAGATCTATATTTAAATTTTGTGACTGTAATATTCACCATAGATCCTAAAGGAAAGCTAGCCATCATAAAGGGCAGACTTCTGGGCAGACTTGTAACCAGCAATAGTGCAGGAGTGCAACATACCACCAGATCCTAACCATCATAAAAGAACCGGCATGAAACCAAGAGTATGCAGGGACTCGACAAATGATACATAATGAAACAAAACAAATAAATATGAAGTCTGACACTTGTGTAGGCCTACTACTTCAATATATCATATCAATAAAAAACTATTCTTTCCTCAAATCCCCATCGCTCGCCACCCCAATGTTTAATTTCTATTCCTACTAGTGTAAACCAATTGATCTTTCATTTCTATTCCATAAATGCGTTAACGCCTATCCAAAAAAGCCAAGATAATAGAGAATTATTACCTTGATAGGATTAAGCCAGCAATATGTTTTCTAATCTGGGCCCTGTCTAGATCTCACCTAAAATAAAACTCGCTGATTTTGAAGGAAGTTGACAATTTTTGTTGAGATGACGCATTTGAATCATCTAAGTCCCTTGTGTTGCTTGGCAGTTGATTCCAATCAAAGGGTTGATCCACACTTTCCTGAACACTAATTATACGTACATTTGAAAGTCCTGGGGGTACTCAGATTTCGGTTGGGTACGGACGCGCGGCCGGAGTTTTCGACTACCACCCGGTTTGTAAACCTGAGGAAGTAAAAAAATGCTACCCATATGTAAACCAATTTGACTTTAACAACCGTTATTTAGACCATTCAATGCATTTTTACGATGTAAATTGCACTTCAAAAGCCCAATTTGGCAACCGATATGTAAACCAAAGGAAAAATTGGTCAAAAAATGGTAATTTTTGAAAAATGTAACCGTTATGTAAACCATTTTTCAAATTTTTAAGGGCCTTTGGTAAACCTGGGAGGTTAAATGCAACCATTCTCGGCCGCGCGGCCGTACACCCACCTTTCCCCTAAGTACCACCCCCCGGGTTTCCAAGCCCTGCCGTCAACTTGAAATAAGAGAGTTGTTACCACATGGCTATCTGATGCTTCAAGCTAGTGTAAAGTTACAGGTAGAAATCCCTAGAGTAGTATGTACTGGTGCGGTGCAGGGAATGCATTAGTTAAATTTGTTCGTGAAGAAAAGAAGAAAAAAACAGGTTTATGCGATGGTGTGTATGAGGGTGCTGAACTATATTTTTCATTTTTTTTATGTGAATCTTTTGATTATGAGCGATACTAATTAAATTTAGATACTTATATAAAACCACAAGCAAAGACAAGTTGATATGATTTTGATAACTGAATAGACTCGAAGTATGATCTATTTAAAAAAAAAAAGCTTGGCCATTTATACAGAAGAAGCACGGGATTCATAATTTATGAGTTTGAACTTTGTCATGCCTTAACGGACATGTCCTAGGGCAAGACCTTAGTTGCCTCAAAGACCTGTGGATATTGGGAAGCTGTTAAAGTAACTGCTTTAGTAATTTTTATGATCCCAAAGACAGTTAGATTACTGATTTCACATCACTGCTGCTAAGGTGTGGTTGAAGAAAAATCAAGGAAAGTTACTAGTAGCTTCAACTGCCCTGTATAGGTCCTCACTGTTGGGATCAAATGTTACTATACCTCATAAATATCTATTAGGCAACCATGAAATATAATTGGTAAGTTTTACCTGATGCTTACTTCCCTCAAGTGCGCGTTGGGGTGTGCGTAATACTCACACGGGGAAAAAATTGAAAAACTACTGCACCCCTACTATCGCACCCCAATAACCATGTCACTCATAAGTTGAATTCATTGTGGTAGGTGATCAAGAACGACGGACGTTTTATAACGTTTTTGTTGTCGTTGTTGTGTTTACATCTTCCTTAGTGGAATATTTATGAGGTATAGTAAAAAATATACAACATGGATTTTTGGGGGGCAGTATTGAAAATTCCTGATCCCTTGGTGTTGGATGCGTGTAACCACTTCGTAGTCACACGAATCCAACACCTCGGGATCAGTAATTTTCAATACTTCCCTCTATACCATGTTGTATTTGTATTATATGATACAACAGAGACATTCAGCAAATAGTAAAAGCAAAAAAAGAATGTTCCCACATGCAGCGAAGGGAAAATGCATACAACAAATGCAGAAAATAAATAGCCAATATTTCAACAAGTTAAACTTGTCTTTGTCAAGGTAGAGCCCCTGGACACTCACATATGTGAGAAGGATATATATGTCCGGCAGTCAATACCCCTTTTTTCAGGCCGCCAGGCCGCTCACTAGATTACCATTTTTAGTGTGATTTAGTTCTTTAGACCCTGTTTTTGAGGAAAATAGTTTAAACTGCAAAAATTACTCCTGAAATGAGAAAATTTTCAGTTCAGGAGGCTATTTTTAGCCACAATTTCAGTTCACTAGACCCCCAAAACCAATTTTTAAAGGTCCATTTTTTACAGAAAATCAGTTCACTTGACCCCCACTTCGGCGCTTCGCACCTGACATACCTACCACTTTCAACATTGAGTGCCCCCCCCCTGGGGGCAGAGATCAAAGTAGATAGAGCATACTTGCTCTTGAACTCTACATTTTCAGGCTTTAAATGTGCATTTTTCATTTTCAAAGACCCATAACATCTGATGACGACTCATATTTTGCCTTTAATAAGGTGTGGTTGCAAGATCGATACACCTCTGCAGGTAACAGTCAATTATCTTGCTGACAAAAATGACACTTTACAGAAAAAGTATATGTTCTGGTGAATGTTATTCTGTCAAATCCATGTATTAAACATACACTGATGAAATTGAATTTGATAGACGAAATGTAATGTTGAACCCAAATGAAACTATAGGTTGGACAATATGAGTTTGAGATTTATTTTAAAGCTCAAAATAATGGAAACAGAAAACTCTATATGCAATTTTAGTCTCAAACAACAAATTGTTGATTAAAAACATCCCAGATCTGACCAAGTAAACTTTCTTTGATTTGCTACTTAGAAATTTAGAAATATTTGAAACACAGTTTTATCCCAAGCAAAAAAATGTTGGAATCCACACTAAGGCCTACAGAAGAATTCCAAACTTCCTACAGCTGAAATAATGTGTCCCTGATCACAGAAGGCTCATTCCACGGAAAATGGGCTATGTGCACCCCCTAAAGAAGACATCCATATTTTCTCTGGAAAAATTGGGAATTCCATGTTTGATTATTTCATTCCTTCTTTAGGGGTATGTTCCATCTTAAGACAGAAAATTGGGAATTCCTGTGCCTTCTTTACCCATTTGATCAAAAAAATGTGAATATTTTGGGAATATGCACTAAATTGGCGAAAATATTTCGGAATTCCCATGCCTTCTTAACCATCATGGAGGGAAAACGTTGATTTATTTTGGGATTTCCCACTGAGAAATTCATGCAAAATATTTGGGAATCCCATGCCTTCTTTTGGGGTGTACCATTGATTTCTTGAATGGCCCAATGAAACTTTTTTGACTTCAAACAAAAAAACAGTTTTTTTATTTGACCATATATAAGCAGGTTTTTCACTCATACGTTTGTTACTTGGTACGTGAGTAGTATTTCCCAAACAGAAATTTAAAGTTTTTCTATCCAAAAAGTTACACCAAAATGTCACAAACGTTACCAAACAAAACAATGCGTTAAAAAAAATCTTGACAATAGAATTTCCTACAACTTTGTAAATATGTCACCCATCATCTTTGTTAAGCGCAATACAAAATTATAAATATATATAAAACATGTCAGAGAAAATTACAATCAATTGGAGCAAAAAAATCATATCCGTGCGATGTCACGAACGTTACATGAATTTTATTCAGGATTTTGGCGATTAATTTTATTTTCAAACATCTACATATCTTGGTCCCACCAGTGGGCACTATTATCAACAACATACTTGTGCATGCAATGTCTATGTTAGGAGCAAAAGCCATTTAAAAGAGAAATTTTTCACTTTTGATCACAAACGTTACTTTGGAATCTCCCAGAAGAAACATAAAGTAACCTGTGCCAGGCGACATGGCCTAGCGGTTATAGCGTCGGTCTCACAATCCAAGGATCGTGGGTTCGAATCCCAGCCCTGCCGCTTGAGCTACCAAAAAGCCCAACAGTAAAATTCTGTCGTCTATTGTCTATCAGAATTTCGGGCCTCGAATCTGGTTAAATGGACGTTAAATCTGCGTATGTATAAATGGTATTTGCTCGCCTTGTCAAAGTTGGCGCTGGTGCCTCTCATGAGGAGTTCTGCCGACAACGACAGATACAGATACAGATACAGATAGAGACCTTGGTCATTTCAACATTGGAGTACATGCACCAGTACAAAAGATAATTCACAGAACATAATCAGTTGAATGACACGACAAATTCAAGTCAATATCTCACAACTTCTTAAACATTTGTAAAAATCGTAAGGGAAAAATGGCCTTGAAATATTGCGGAAACTGCCACAATGCTTTATTTGGCTTCACCAAGAGAGCGTATCAGCAATTCCTGATTGTGTCTAAGCATGGACTCACAAGGGATTGGTTGCAGACTTCCACATTCACGCAAACACAAAGGGAAAAAAGAAGACAAACTTGAGATTGAATCAAAACAAATAATAACAATGAGTTCACATATCATTCAAACGCCCTGATAATCTGAAGCCAAATCAATCTAAAGAGTTATATTGGGTTTTCAACTGATGGTATTTCAGAATAACAGAGTTTGGTGTATTGACAGATAACTAGCAAGCTTTTTCTTAAGTGGACATGGACAAGGAGCCAGAAATTTGAAAAAGCAGCTCCTGTTCCTTAAAATTGCCAGAGAACCAGGAGTCATTTTTTCTATTGGATCAAGAAAATCAAGAATTTATCAATAAGAGAAGAAGTTGGTTGATTTTCTTCTGATGAAATGTATTGTTTTTTCAAAAATGTGTTTCCAATCATTTTCTTCACAAATTTTGACTCTTAAAGAGATGCAGGGCACTGTTGTAGGAAAAAATATCGTCACCTGGGAGTCATTTTTTCTGTCCCACCAGGCGCAAAAAATTGGGAAGCATTGGATAAAAATCACCCAGAGTCCACTTAAGAAAAATCTTGATTACTAGAAAACCTAGCATAACCTAATGAGAAAAAGTGCTGTTTCGTGTTAATGTCTGGTTTCAAGTGATCACAAACTGTATGTGCAATAAGGCCAAAAAAAATCTTTGGTTGCCCTCCACAGCTTTTTTCAGAGAGGGTCGGTCGGTCGTGTTTTTTTTGTGTGTTTTTTTAATTCTTTTTTAATACTCTTCCACGGACTGCTAGGCCGATCGGCCGCTCCAGCCTTCACAACTTCCCCCGCGACGTCCAAATCAAAACAATCAAATTCTTCTTGTAGTGATTTGGGACATCCTAAACATTTTGAGGGTTGAATATCGAAAAAAGCAAAAATATACCTTTT
>JXSR01S029057.1:3679-21216 GCA_000969725.1 Ophiothrix spiculata
TGAAGACCTCGAACCTTGGTCACGTCAAGAGTTGCCAGAGAGGGAGTTCCACCAGATAATTGTTCTTGGAAACAATTACTTCTTGTAGATTGCGCGGATTCACATTGGTGCATGGCACCAAGTATTTCTTGTATTATGTATGTTTTACAAAATACAATCAGGTATAGTGCACTATATCATCTGCATTGTAAGAGTGCAAAAGCACAACGATTTGGGGGGGGGGGGATTTGCAGACACACAGGCCTTAAGGATTCCAATGCCAGCAATATTCAACAAGCAATTCAAGTCTTGCACCTTTTAGATCTCTGGGCGGTCTATTTAAATCAAACAGGTCTTACTGCTTATCAAATTGAAGGAGAGGTTAACCCTCGTCTACCCGGGCTATATTTTTTTTGTAACACGTCTAGCAAAGGGGGAAACGGAACCCCCTATGGTCCTTCCCTATCCAATGATACCAAGATCACAAAAATCGGCGAAGGCGTTACGTAATTATGACGTCATAAAGCTCGTTCATATCGGAAAATCGGGATTTTGGCAAAATGGCCATTAAATCAAAATTGTGTTATAAAAGTTCTAAATCACCGATTTTCATCGGGGGTTTTGCTAATAAAGAAGGGAAATGATAATTCTAACAAGTTTCAGCTTCAAAGCATGCATATATTTTTCAAAATGGCGACTTAAAATTTCCAGGGGCTTCACCAACCCCCCCTACACCCCAACTTTGACGGCCTACCCTAACCCCACCTTAGGTGGTCCCTAATGTTTTCATCAAATTGACCGCAAAGGATGTAAAAGAGATTACCCAAATGCCTGGACGGTTGCTTTTGCGTTTTTATGCAGCGGGGAAAAAACCTTAGGGGGGAGGGGTTGCAACCCCCCCCCCCCCCCGGGTAGACGAGGGTTAAATCAATCAGGTCTTACTGCTTATCAAATTGAAGGAGAGGAGCCTTTATTTTAGGTACGACGTGTTGTCTCGTTTATTCTATTGGCAGCGTAAATAAGCAACATTCTTCAGGGTAAATGACCTCCATCTGCTCGGAAAAATATGAATCTTAACTATTTTCAATCATGAAAAGATAAGTAGTTTCAACTGCATTTGTTGAGACTCGAACCATGAATTATTGCACGCTTTAGTCATGCATTACGAAGCGAGGGCCGGAGGGGGGGGGGGATGAGTTATCCTGACAGCGTAGAGATCGTGAACTAAAATGTAAAACATAATGCCGTATTAATCTTGTGCTTACATAGAAATTTTCTTTTTTGCCTCATTGGAATGCTATATTTGTAAGTAAATTATGCATTTTTTTTTATATCAGACAAAATATAGATAATGTAATTACTTAAAACAGGCAATTCACAGCTCAAACAGGTCGTATTTCACGTCTGTTTTTTCAGGCAAAACAACGCAGGTTTATAACATTATCATTCAAAATCAACACCAATATTTTATGAAACTTTATTTGAAATTTAATAAGAAGTATCAATCCTACAATCTGTCAAAATTTGAAAACAATCGAATTATTCGAACATCATGAAATTATGAGGTTTCGGCGAAAAAGGCGTCAACTTTTCGAATAAGCCTATTGACGTCATTTTGATCTTGATAATGGACTTGAAATCACTAGTAAAGATTTATGTATAAACTAGAGACTATTCCATATGTACGCCAACAATTATGATATTCTGATAAAGTGTAAGTAGGTAAAAACGTACAGTAAAAATGACGTTCAGCCGAGCGAGACGATTTAGGGACTGTAGCCTTAAAATGTGCATTTCGTTAAGGGGATATTCATTTGTTTAAATTCCATTGGAAGCCAGGCACGGTTTTTATATTCTGTATCTTCTTCTGTTTAATGGTATCGTGACGTGTAAATAGATAATGTGTTCAAATTGCAAGGGTTGTAGGTCTCGTGTTATCATTGTATGATCAAAACAAATATGTCTTTTTAGTCATCTTTGTTGACGACGCAACTGATTGATATGGTATACCAAAAACCACGAACGAGTCAATCCAAACTTTAATATTGCTGTAATGTTAAAAGTAATCGCAATGTGTAAAAAAAGTGATGGCACTGATTGCAGCGTACAAAGTGTCCAAGACTTTATTGTAAAATAAAATAAAGGAGGATAAAATAATTACCATCATATACCGACAAGTAGTCGACTCCACCGCATGTTTCAAGTTTGTTGCCCGAACACCTTTGGTTGCAGTGTGTGTCCCAATCACTCGCTGGTTGTGTCAAAAGACTATCAGAACAGTAACAAGTATGTGCTTCATGAAGTGCAGCATATCGAGCTTCAGAATCTCGACAGAATCTCCGACAGAGATCGATGGTCATATCACCTTTGAATATTATACTATTGTGTGCTTGCATTGTACCTGCCCATTTCGATGCATTCTTGTAACATCCAATGTATCCAGGAACTGAATTGAAAGCAAAATGGAAAGATCCGGTTGTTCATTAAAGTTTCATCTGAATACTATATAGTATAACATGAC
This sequence comes from Ophiothrix spiculata, assembly GCA_000969725.1. Lineage (NCBI taxonomy): Eukaryota > Metazoa > Echinodermata > Ophiuroidea > Amphilepidida > Ophiotrichidae > Ophiothrix > Ophiothrix spiculata. The sequence goes on from JXSR01S029057.1 coordinate 6,180, forward strand.
GGACAGTTGAAGCTATTATAGTTCAGAAAACAAGTTTGGAAACGTACTTTTTCAGACGCGATTCCATTTTAAACTGATTTTTCTTTCATACGTTTGTGCTTCCATTGACTTGAACAATAATGCTCATCTTTGATTAGTGATAAAGGGATTGCAATGCCTCCAGTTGAAATTGTATGGCTACATGTTTGGAATTCATTCTCACTGTTTACAGATATTTTGGTACTAGATCAAAAGCATCGCATCTTTTACTCCACTTAAGCTTGACGTCCAAAGACATTTGATCGCCTGAGAGACATTCGCCCGTGATATTCGCTTCAATGTAGTTGCTCAAATTACGCGAATGACACTTAAAATGATTGGATATTGGTTAAATCGATGAAACCATCAATGAAGCTAATCCTCATATCGATTAAACCAATATGTAAGCATTGTAAATAATAATTTCCTTTCATATAAGAGAAAAAGTCAGAGCGAACATCGCGAGCGAATGTGTCTCGGGAGAGCGAATGTCTTTGGACGCCAAGCCTTACCTTTGCAGCTAATAACTACGTCGTTATCATCACCACAAGATGGATAATTGCTTGGTACGGTGTTATAACGGTCAGGGTAGCAATCGCTTATGCTCGAGTGGTTAAGATCTGATTCAAAATCAAGGAAAATACCTATAAAGAGGGCTCAAAATACTAATGCTAATCGTAACAGTGTAAATCTTCTTCTATATCGTATAAAAATCCCATACCCCATAAAGGAGTCAATTCGTACAAGGGACCCAAGGCTTTACGTAACTTCCGAACCACGGAGCAAGTAGAGTAAAGTTTCTTGCCCAAGGAAACAAGGGCACGAAAACATCCTTAAACATTTACTATTGTAAAAACAACAATAAAAAGGCTTCCACGCTACAACCTTACCATTTCCACAGCGATAGTCACTGATATTATGTCGTCTGTATCCAATATCAACACCACCTTTCTGAGATATCATTGCTCCTGGAAACCCTAGTTCTCGACATAAAACTTGAACGTTGTAGAAGCTCCAATCTCTATTCCCTGGTCCGCCTTCATAGCACACATTTGACCATACGTCGTCATATCTAACCTCCACTCTGCCCATATTTGGGGTAATACCACCGACAAGACGAACTTCAAAAAATTCTGACATGATTAAACAGAATACACGTATTTCTGATATAACATTTTACATAGAAGATATTCTTTAGACAGAGGTAAAAAAAACAGATCCCACATCATGCAAATAGACTTAAACGAGTCCTTGTTAAACAGGTAAAGAACTCAGAATCAGCATTGCTGTTCCCCGCAAAGTTGCGGCACTAGAGGCCAAGTATTCGTTGTCAGTGTATGTGTATTTCATTCCATGACCAGAAATGGACACTTGGGACTCCATTGTGTTTTAGAACAAGATAACTTAATACATTAAAAGCTGTAGGCTCTTAATTCAACTCGTGTATACCATAATGTACTTTTAAAATGACTTCGGCCTCTGCATAGCTATTTATAGTCGCGTGAAGAAAACACTTTTACGCGTCTTATGCGCCGAGGTTAAAGTTCAAATGCAACTCACGCGATACTCATGAGCTCGCGTGATTTGACAGTTCTTTTTTTGCGTGACTTGATGATCGATTCGATTGGTTTGTTGTTCACGCACAATGCAATTTGATCCCGCCCAGAATATTAAGGTTTGTTTCAGTTGACTATAATAGCATGTTTAGGTGTGTTTTGTTTTTTTAATGTTCATTTACTGCAGAAAGTGTTAATAGCTAAAGGCATGTCGGTTAAGGCTGGTGTAGACCTTCAAATGACATAAATGGTTTTTGTACATGTACTCTAACTTTCAAACTAATTACATAAACTATATAAAATATACATTTTTAGAAGCGGATTTTTACCCTGAACATGATGATGATATTATTTGTTGACCAAAAATGTCAATTTTGGCAAAAAATGCCAAAAACCGTATTTTTTGGCCCCAAAATTTCTGGAAAGCCTAACTAAAATTTGCATTCATGAAATTTTGAACTTTTTTGCTTTTTGGAATTTAGAAACAAATGTCTAGGAACAGTTTTCTCAAATTTTTGATTTTTATCTTAGTTTTTTAAAAAATGCCAAAAATAGGTCCAAACATGCAGAAAATCCCACCGCTGCCACCAAAATGGCATTTTTTGGCCTATTTTTGGTATTTTTTCAAAAAATAAGATAAATATCAAAAATTTGAGAAAACCGTTCCTAGACATTTGTTTCTAAATTCCAAAAAGCAAAAAATTTCAAAATTTCATGAATGCAAATTTTAGTTAGGCTTTCCAGAAATTCTGGGGCCAAAAAATACGGTTTTTGGCATTTTTTGCCAAAATTGACATTTTTGGTCAAAAACTGATATCATCATCATGTTCGGGTAAAAATCCGCTTCTAAAAATGTATACTTTTATATAGTTTATCCAATTAGTTTGAAAGTTAGAGTATAAAAACCATTTATGCCATTTGAAGGTCTACACCAGCCTTAAATGGCATAATTTAAATGAAGGCACATTAACTTACTGTAACAATGCACAGCTGCAAGTCGATTGTTTGGGCAACCATTGGTATAGTCGTAGCTACATTTTTGAAGACTTGCTTCTGCTGTAAATAAAATGATTTTCTTTCCATTAAATTTAGCCAGTTCAAATGTTCTGTCCGTGCATAACAATGCATTTTGTAATCCGTAATAAAATATTTTGTTAACCCACTACTTATTTTATCCACTGGGGTCAATAAGTATAGATAATCCCCACTTGAGAAATTGCAATTCTTAATAATCCTTTTGTGTTAACACGATAAAAAGCACAACTAAAAACCTCTAGACGTTTTTGCTTTCGTCGAAGACAATATCATATCCTCTACTTTGATTGACAGGCCTCTTTTGTGCGGTAAAATTAATTCGATACTGCTTTTGTCATTTACCTTCAATGAGATAACTTACGACAAACTTGAACAATCCATATTGCAATTATCGGCAACATTTCCTATATAATGCACACACAACGCTCGTTATTGATGCATGACCCCGAATTATCTTCCCGTGTTTTGGGTATAGGATGATAACTTACCAAGATCGCTGTATCAAAACTAACCAGCCAAATTTTTTCGTACATTTACCATTTTGTTCCTGTTTTATTAAGCTTTCATGTGATATTTTTTGTGAATTCAAAAGACCAAAGGGTAAGCCTAACTAGGTACATTTTGTACAAGACCCCGGTCAGCTCATTCGGATTCCCCACGCTATTTCAGGTGTAAATTTCCTGTGCCAAGTAGTTTCAACATACTCGCTTTCATTGGCCCACCACGCTCGCATACTTTAAGCTATCAACTTTGCACACACATGTCAATCAAGATCATGAAATTTTCGTTCTCATGACACCATGCTCATTAGCATACGATAATTCAAAGGAACTTATCGAGTCCATTGAAAAACACATAAGACACACCCCAAATGCATTGTTAACCAGGTTATACTGGGAATGCGGTCACGCCTTAGGAGCATGGTACGTCATTGAGATAATTACACTTGCGTTGTTTGTCAATTAAACCTGGTTAAAGATCTCCGACTTGGTTTAGCAATGCAAAGGTCGCGGTGTAGCGTGCAGTGGGCGATAACGGCAATATGCTAATTGTAGGACATTATGCACTCTTTATTTTGTTCATATTATTGTACTGCATATATGCAGTCCTTACGATATAACGTATGCAAGCAGTCGACTTTTGTTTTATACAAATATTTTGCACAAAAAGAATCAGTCACTATTTGTTTTATTTTGTGATAACAATGGAAATATACATAAAGTGTTCTGTTCATGAAATACACTATACTCAATTTTATTATTAGAAGACCTGAAAGTCATACTCACTTCCGCCACATTTAACAGTCGTCAAAAACTGCCCTGGTGTTGAGTAAACGCTCTTGATATCATCCGGCCATCCACCTCTAAATCCAGCTTGCTTGCAGGCCACTTTCGCTTCGTGTTTACCCCAATCACTCCGGCAAACAGGATACCATTTGTCAGACACTTTTACTTCCACAAATCCTCTATTTGAGTTTGAAGTTTTGGTGACTGGAATTAACCGGATGTCTGATGCTTGAGAAACTGTAATTTAAATGTAATTAGTGATTGAGATCAGAATCAAAACTTTGTTATATTCTCTACAAAAGAATGTCTGCATGAGAAGTCTGGGTGCAGACTGATTCCGTCCAAGCGACGTAGGCCTACACTGTTATTTGAGGTAGACATTTATTCATTTCCAACCAAAAATTCATATTTGTTTCTCAGAAAGTTGAAAACACTACAGATAACTGGAATACCGTATGTTGCATAATAACGTTTTGGACCAAATCTCAAAAATATATTTCATTTCGGCTGAAATTTAGTGAATTTTGAGCCAGAAAACTCATTTTTGGATGTACATAGAAGGGATATGCTGGTGTGTAGTATATACACACCAGCATAATCATTCCTTCTATGTACATCCAAAAATGAGTTTTTTTATGAATAGCGCCATCTATATTGACACTTACAGATAAAATGTCCCTATTTCTATTGAGTTCAAACAAGAATAATAGTACACTGTTAGGAATATCTGTAATTTCACATTGCCCGTAATCCAAGTTCAACTGTAAAAATAAAGGTAATGTTATATTTAAACGTCACTTCTTGTATTAACACTTTTAAGTGTTAATACAAGAAGTGCATGCCCGTTAGTGGTCAAGGGAGAGGGGTCCATATCGACCCAACACCGAAAAAGCACTTTCACGAATGAATTTTACGTTGAAACTCTAGTCACAGGTAAAGTACTTCAAAAGAACTAAAACAAAGAAAAAAATTCGAAAATCAAACAAGCCGTTTCAAAATGGCGGCCAAAACAATTGTCGTGTCGCGTCGAAATTTTCCCGCCAAAAATTTGAAAACTCACTTCCCAATGCATTTTTTCAATAAAATTTGGCTCATATTTGCAGTATGTGAGTACAAATACATTTCTGAAATAAAATGTGAAAAAAGTTACTTGGTTACGATTTTATGGGCAAAACAAATTTGAAGAGCGCCCTCGAAAATGCTTTTTTATGCTAATTAGCATGGGAAGGGGTGGATCGATTTGATTTTTTTTGCCACCAAGTGAAGCGTAAAGTAAAGTTAAACAAATACATATATAGAAGAGCGATGAAAAATTACTTCGCGTTTTTGCGCTAACGCGCATAAACCAAATGTTGGGTCCATATGGACCCCCCCCCCCCGACCACCTAAGTGTAACATTGTAAGAATCACTGCTGTTAGAGTTGAATTTAGAAGTGTATATTGTGTAACTCCCAATGTTTAACTAAAGTGCCCGTTGGTTTGTTAGAATTATATCTCATGCCGATACTGCCCACAATTTAAAATAATAATACGTATAAATACGGTATACATATTAGCAAAAATCAGTAAAATTGCGGTATTTAAACTCGCAATTAAAACACTGTTATGGTACTTAAACTGGCAATTTTTGATGAATCCCAAGTGAAGATTTTCATAGTTGGTATCAAAATAATACACTGATTTTGACAAATCACAAGATTACACCGTATATTATTATGATCTCAACCCTAAGACCACTGATTCTTTATTTTACGTATCCTATATTTTACGTATAGATTTATAGATAAAAGAATAGGAACGGTATTTACGATAGCGACCCTATACGGTACTTTACTTACGAGGAACTAGCAATAGCTTTTTTCTGCATTTTATATTCCATTAAGTGTTTGCTAACTTTTATGATAACAAAATTTAGATAAAACCTAGTACAGAAAAAGCAATTACTACTTTTAAGCAGCCTATTGTTTTTGATAACTTTGGATAACGTCATTTGTTGCAATGTTAGCCTTGCCTTGCCTTGCTGGCTATGTCAGCGCATGTTGTCTGTAGCCCTCCTCATGTAAGCGCCAATGTTCTCTGTCATCTGCCACTCTTGTCCAGGTGGTACCAATGTAGGAGGTGATGTCATCACGCTAACGACGTTTCTGCCGTCCTCTCTTTCTCTTCCTAGGCCTGTTCTTGATTGCCACTCAGTCAGCCTTTTAGTCCACCGATTGTCTTGACTCCTGATCACATGACTGTCCCGCCCAACGCCATTTACTGCTTTTTATCTTCTTTATGATGTCTATAACTTGGGTTTTTCTTCTGATTTGTGAAATCCTTATTTTGTCTCTGAGAGTAATGTTCAGCATTCGTCTTTCCATAATTTGCATGCTGTGCAGTCTTGAGTTTCTGCAAAGTTAGCAATTTTAAGTAAAAGCTTACTTACCAATTACAACGTAAACACTGATCATGAACAATCTTCCAAATGAGCTGAAAACCATATTAATGAGAGCTGACGGTCAAAAATTTAAATCATTTATCTTCTACTTAAGCAAAACTATAAGCGTTGCTGTTTTAATTTCAAAACCTGGTTTGGTATATAATAGAGACGACGACGGGCCTTTCAACGAGTTTAAAAGTCAAAGTTTCAAGTTGAAAACATCGAGATCGAGATGGCTGGACTAAGAATATTGTATTCAAGATCAGTCTCTAATTAATTCATGCAATGCTTATTTTACTTAAGTTACCCATCATTATGTTGAATAAGGTGAAAGCGAAAGGTTTACTCTTCATTTTTTTTTTCATTATTTGTTATTTGAACTCGTCATGAGTTGTGTTTACATTCTGTTTCGGTTTTCGTAGTTATTAGTGTAAGAAAAGTCTTGAAAGAACGAGTTTTCTTTTTAGTTTTAAAGCGAAACGATGATGACGCTGACATAAGCATTTTTATAAACTAAGGAAAATGATATTAAATTAGTTTACATGTATAAAGTAACACTTTTCAATTCGAATGTTTATATAACTGAAAAGGATGGGCATTGAAACGGGCAAAGGTTTTTTTAATGAAAAATAATCAAGGTAGTACCTAGAACTAGAAGTGTTATAAAAAAACAACTTTAAATTAACTTTTAAAGGCTTAGTTTATATGTTGGCAACAATGGTGAATGTGAAATGGTCAAATATTGGATTGATTTGGGTTCACTTGTATGGTTATACCTAAAAGTGCAACAAGTTAAGCTGAAAAAATTATCAACCTTCCCGAATTCTTATGTTTACCACTTCATTTATTATTGACTCTAAAACGTTAAGTAATTAAGAATAACATTCCAATTCTATTTGATAATCTGAATATTTCAATCCGACATACTCAACTGGATATATAATTTGGGATCTGTGAAATCCTTATTTTGTCTCTGAGAGTAATGTTCAGCATTCGTCTTTCCATAATTTGCATGCTGTGCAGTCTTGAGTTTCTGCAAAGTTAGCAATTTTAAGTAAAAGCTTACTTACCAATTACAACGTAAACACTGATCATGAATAATCTTCCAAATGAGCTGAAAACCATATTAATGAGAGCTGACGGTTAAAAAATTTAAATCATTTATCTTCTACTTAAGCAAAACTATAAGCGTTGCTGTTTTAATTTCAAAACCTGGTTTGGTATATAATAGAGACGACGACGGGCCTTTCAACGAGTTTAAAAGTCAAAGTTTCAAGTTGAAAACATCGAGATCGAGATGGCTGGACTAAAAATATTGTATTCAAGATCAGTCTCTAATTAATTCATGCAATGCTTATTTTACCCATCATTATGTTGAATAAGGTGAAAGCGAAAGGTTTACTCTTCATTTTTTTCATTATTTGTTATTTGAACTCGTCATGAGTTGTGTTTACATTCTGTTTCGGTTTTCGTATAGTTATTAGTGTAAGAACAGTCTTGAAAGAACGAGTTTCCTTTTTAGTTTTAAAGCGAAACGATGATGACGCTGACATAAGCATTTTTATAAACTAAGGAAAATGATATTAAATTAGTTTACATGTATAAAGTAACACTTTTCAATTCGAATGTTTATATAACTGAAAAGGATGGGCATTGAAACGGGCAAAGGTTTTTTTAATGAAAAATAATCAAGGTAGTACCTAGAACTAGAAGTGTTATAAAAAAACAACTTTAAATAAACTTTTAAAGGCTTAGTTTATATGTTGGCAACAATGGTGAATGTGAAATGGTCAAATATTGGATTGATTTGGGTTCACTTGTATTGTTATTCCTAAAAGTGCAACAATTTAAGATGAAAAAATTATCAACCTTCCCGAATTCTTATGTTTACCACTTCATTTATTATTGACTCTAAAACGTTAAGTAATTAAGAATAACATTCCAATTCTATTTGATAATCTGAATATTTCCACCAATCCGACATACTCAACTGGATATATAATTTGGGATCAGATGCATTTTATGGTTGCGATATGTGAGATAGGATTGAACAGCTAACCTGAGCTGGATAAGCAAACAAACACATAAACAAACAAATATATTGTCGTAAGGTATAAATTAGTGAAATGATGAACATTGAAATGCTAGAAGAAAGTCGTCATTTTTTAGATTTGATTTTTACACTTTTAAATCCACGCGTATAGATAAACGAAAAATCTCTGACTACGCTTTCAGCTTATGATTTAAATTAAACTTCATTATTTATCAAGCTGGGTCACTTGGCAGAATGGAATGTCCCTTGCTTTCAAATGCAAGGCCAACGGAGCAAAAGCTTTGGTTTTAATCCCCAATGGTGAAGTTCTATTTCTTTTTGAATAAAAAATGATGCATAATAATTCGACTTTTCTATCACCGTATCATGCGCAAGATTTACGACGAATTTATGAATTTTATTTTTATAAAGACATAATTAATTAAAGTCAAATTAAAAACAAACGGAAATGGTCATCATAATTATCCTAAATATAGTACCAATACCTTTGGGAATGCATAGCAGTAAAGCGCGATAATACTCTCATACACCCGTGACATTTAAGCACCGAGAAGTGCTAAAGTCGACGAGTACTGGGTGTCCCATAAAAAACCCTTACAATATTTGCATGTATGTCTTAGGTTTAACGGATAGTCAGAACGAATGTAAAGATTGCATTGAACACACCCGCAGTGACCCGCTCTAAAGTATATCCGCACAATTAAAAACGTTCCAAAACGACTTACTACAAGTTTTAATTAAAATATGAGCATTCAAAGTTCTGACTTTTCTTATAACTTCTATTTAAAATAGCACTGGGCTTATATTACGTGTATGTTATTGTATATTGAAGTTAATCAATTATGGTGATTTAAAAGGGTGTTTAGATTTTTGATTTTCTGTTATTAAAAATCAATATTTTGCAGTTAAGTACTTCTTTTTCTACAATCATGGTCAACCATCAAAAAATTGAAATTATCTTAATGTAAGTCATCCAAACAATCTAAAACTATTTATATTTGGAATGTACAAGACAAACCAAACAATCTGACATAACAGTCGTGGAAATCAGACCTTGTTGAAAATTTGACCTCATTTGACCTCTGATCGATTTTTGTCTTATATCTCATTAACCAAACAGGTGAGGTACATAAAAGTATATATATTTGTAATCTACACGACATGATGATGAATTTGATATGTAATTCGACGTGTTTTTAGCATTTTGAAAATTTTGACCCAAATTCACTCAAGCGTGACGACCCCTTACGAGAGGGTAAACCACCCCCAAATTTGTCAAAATATTTTCTGTCCTACAGTGAACTTCAAACTACCAATAACTCAATTTCGTTAAAATTACACTTAAGAATAAATCTATTTAAGAACCACACGAATTCCTAAAATCTTGGAAGAAGGGGGTCAGCAAATTCATTTCATATGAAGTCAGTGACTACCTTTAGACAAATCATTATGCATAGGGAGCATAAAAACCACAGTGTTTCTAGATATTTAATAAATTGCATTACAAAAACTGCATAGTTTTGTCAATTTTTTATCACATTCAGATGCATGTCTTTTAATATATTGATTTGTCATTCATCAAAGTGATTTGTCATTCATCAAAGTGTCAATATTTCATGCTAATATTTTTCTAACAAGTTGGTAATAGAATTACCTTCATGATACCTAAAACATAAAATGAGAGTGTTTCTATTTTTTTGGAAAAAAACTGGTTTTATTATCAAAAAAATGATATTTTTGGTCAAAAACATAGTATTTTGATGCTCCATTTTCCGGTTGGTCAGCAGTTTTGAATTTAAGTTTTATTTTGGTTGTAATATATACCATTTGCCCCTAATGAAAAATAAAATGTTGGGATTCTAATTTTTTTATACTAGAAACACCTCAAAACCTTATATTATCCATTTTACATATATAACGCATATAAATAAAGGGGCCCCCTCCCCCGTGATTTCAAATTTATCCACTAATCAGAATTATTTTGTAGTTTAAGATCTCTTCTTTCAATTGATACCAAAATAAGAACAATCTAACGATCCCTTAGGTAGTTATGACACTTTAAAGCATGTTAGAACAACCTTTTCAGTTGCTTTCCTTATTTATTATTATTACAAGCAATTAATGTGAATGGAAGAGTGATATAGTTTTAATTGCAAAATGTTTAATAGGCCATGTTTTAGGATATTGCAAATTACATTGTGCAATTGTGCTTATTTGGTATGAATGGAAAGATGAGATCTCAAGCTAGCTAATTACATAATTTAAAATTCCATTTTAGGTTAACGGGGGGAGGTACCGCAAAGTATACAGTGTATACATATATATATATAGTACAAGTTTTAAGTGTTTCTAGTATAAACATACAATCAGTTTATATTTGAATATAATGGGCACAACAATAAATATTGCAACCACAAGCAAACTTAAATGTATAACTGCTGACCGAAAGAAAAACAGAAACATCAAAAATTACATATTTTGGCCCAAAATATGAACTTTTTGGAAAAATAGAACATATTTTTAAAAAATATAGAAACACTACTATTTAATCTTCAATTATAACAAAGGTGACAATGTTTATAAACATGTTATAAAAATACTAGCTCGAAATATCCAGGTTATAATAAGTAGCAAATTCACATATTCAAGAACATGCTTTTTAAGGTTAGTAAACAATAATGAAACTATGCATTTTTTTAACTACCCTTTATTTTATATCTAGAAACACTGTGATTTTTTTTTAGTGCACTAGGACGAACAGTGATAGGGATGCCACAGGCCTAATATGAACAAAAATAACCGATTCACTTCTTCCGTCGATCATGTGGTCCTTACATAGATTCACTCATAAGTTCTTCTTGCACTACACTCTTCAGTTTCCATTTGAAAAGGCTGGTTAAGGGAGGGAAGCAGGTTACTCAATTTTACGTTTTTGCAGTTTATTTTGTACCAAAACTTTTTAACAAAGTGCCGAAAGTTGATAAAAGTATACATGTCCAAAAAGGAATTTTCACAACGAACATGATGGTGACGTTGATTTTTGACCAAAAATCACACCTTTTGAGAAAATTAAAAAAATAATTTTTTGACCATTTGGGCTTTCAGACAAGCTAAAAACAACAATTAAAAAAAATGACTTCGGAATTAAAATTTTACTTTAAAACACCCACTAACATGTTGCGTCATTTTTATTTTTTTAGGATTTTGGCCATTTTTTTTTTCATGCCAAGTAATATAAAAAATTCACTTATTTTCAATTTTTTTGTCATTTTTCTGACCTTATTTGGCATGAAATTCAAAAAGTTGGTCAAAAACACTCAAAGGATTTTGAGGTTCATCTTTGTCAGCTCATGTTGAACTGATACCAAACTTGTATATTTTACCTTTTTTATCCTTTCAACATCTCCATCATCAGATTTGAATTCTTTTTTGTTTGTTTGTTTGTTTGTTTGTTTGTTTGTTTGTTTGTTTAGCTCAAACAAGTTGGCAAGTATTGCAAAAAGTATTATTCGTATGATTTTGCTCAAGCATGTCTATATCTATCTATTTTCAGCTATTTCCTAATAAATGTCTGGTATAAAAGATATTTTAGTTCAGATAGGTTCACCATATCGTTCTAATGAGTGAGCAATCATTGAAAAAGCTGATCCGATGCTCAAGTTTAAAAGATTACACACCCGCTCTAAAGTATTTCCGCACAATTGAAAAACGTTCCAAAACCTTTAATATTTTTTATATTAAGCGACCTAGAATCATCAAAGATTCATACTAGTATAGGTAACTTATCTATTCAATATGAATAAATCGATGTTTCTTCTAATATTTGATCTTCCATTACTTAAATGGCTGATTTCATGGACCACATACAAGTACACCACACGTACCGTCTCACTACTATGTAACTAATCATTTTTTCATAACCTCATTATTACCTAGTAACAGGATAGACTATTTTCAGGTTGCGAGTTTAAAAAAAAAAATGCGCAGAAATGTGTATAAACTCAATTTGTTATGTTTAGACGAAAGTAGTAGTATGCACTACATGCCATATTTTTAAATGCAATGAATGCAATTCTGGAATAGTTTCTTTGATAATTATACAATATAGACTCTGTCAAAAAATGATGAAAATCGGATAAACGCCTTTTGAGATATGGCTGAATAAAGGTTTTGTGCGGAAATACTTTAGAGCGACAGTGTACATGTATCGTTTGTGGTTATCCCCAAAGAATGCCCAACCAACCTACCTTACTGGCTCATTCCATTGAAAACTAAACCTTTTTTGATTTCAAGCAAAAAATCAGCTTTTTTATTCGACCATATGAGCAGTAAAAAGTGTTTTTTAATCAGAAATTTTGAATTTTTTCAACCCGTGCATGAATGAGCACATGTTTTCATTCAAAAAGGTCACAAACGTAACCAAAAAGTTACACCAAAATGTCACAAACGTTATCAGATGTTACCAAACAAAACTTTGCATTAAACAAAAGCCTGACGATAGAATTTCTTACCACTTTTATGAACTATTGGTAAATATGTTACCAATCATCTGTGAAAAGCACAATAAAAAATTTGCTAACATGTCAGAGAAATTTTACTTTGAATTCATTTGGAGCAAAAAAACCATTTCCGTGCGAGGTCACAAACGTTACCAAACGTTACATGAACTTTATTCAGTATCTTGACAATTATTTTAATCTTTTAACACCTGCATGTCTTATTCCCACCAATGAGCACCATTATCAACAACAAACTCGTTGATATAATGTTTATGCTAGGGTCTGTGGCCATTTAAAAGTGAAATTTTCCAACTTTTCGGTCACAAACGTTACTTTGGAATCACCCTACTATGCAATTTCAACATATCACGTGGACATTTCAAGAACAACATTTCAATTATATATTTTCATCAAAGCGAGATTAATTACTGAAGAAATAGAATACGCTATATATAGTTATCATAATTATTCCAAAGATGGTATTGATACCTCTGGGGATGCAAGCTGTTTCAAGTAGAGCGCGATGAAACAGATTGTATTTACGAGACCTTAAACTACAGAGAAGCGTTAAAGTTGCTAGGTATATACACAGTTGCTCATAAAGTTGGAATAAAAAAATAACAATTTTTATGTAAAGGTCAATTTATAAGGAAAATACCTGGAAACGTAATGTTTTTGGTCAGATTTGATAGGTAATCTTGTTGGGTGTGAAACAAGAAGCCGACTAGCGCACAAAAACCAATATGATCAAACGAGGAAGTAAATTAGTCCGCATTTCTCGAATCGTAACAACGTACCAAATCTTGCCGAATATTCAAATGAATTTATTCACGATGTTTGTCCATGTGTTAGCAAAAAATTTAGCCCAAAATAATACCAAAATTATGACGATTTCATTTAAAAATATATTAATACGCAGTGCCTCGGCCATAATCAATCATTAGTAATCTCTTACACAATACAAAACCACCAGTTCACAATGTTGTAGAATACAAGGGATATGCTCTGGATTTTGTAACAGAGTCTGATTGCTTGTTGCATACTTCAAGGTTTATAGAGTATATATCATTCTAATGATTATGCAATCATTGAAAAAGCTGATCCGATGCTCAAGTTTAAAAGATTACACACCCGCTCTAAAGTATTTCCGCACAATTAAAAACGTTCCAAAACCTCATTTTTTATATTAAGCGACCTAGAATCATCAAAGATTCATACTAGTATAGGTGACTTATCTATTCAATATGAATTAATCGATGTTTCTTCTAATATTTGATCTTCCATTACTTAAATGGCTGATTTCATGGACCACATACAAGTACACCACACGTACAAATCTCACTACTATGTAACTGATCATTTTTTCATAACCTCATTATTACCTAGTAACAGGATAGAATATTTTCAGGTTGTAAGTTTTAAAACAAATGCGCAGAAATGTGTATAAACTCAATTTGTTATGTTTCGACGAAAATAGTAGTATGCATTACATGCCATATTTTCAAATGCAATGAATGCAATTCTGGAATACAGTTACTTTGATAATTATACAATATAGACTCTGTCAAAAAAAATGATGAAAATCGGATAAACGCCTTTTGAGATATGACTGAATAAAGGTTTTGTGCGGAAATACTTTAGAGCGACAGTGTACATGTATCGTTTGTGGTTATCCCCAAAGAATGCCCAACCAACCTACCTTACTGGCTCATTCCAGTGAAAACTAAACCTTTTTTGATTTCAAGCAAAAAATCAGCTTTTTTATTCGACCATATGAGCAGTGAAAAGTATTTTTTAATCAGAAATTTTGAATTTTTTTCAACCCGTGCATGAATGAGCACATGTTTTCATTCAAAAATGTCACAAGCGTAACCAAAAAGTTACACCAAAATGTCACAAACGTTATCAGATGTTACCAAACAAAACTTTGCATTTAACAAAATCCTGACGATAGAATTTCCTACCACTTTTATGAACTATTGGTAAATATGTTACCAATTATCTGTGAAAAGCACAATAAAAAAATCGCTAACATGTCAGAGAAATTTTACTTTGAAGTCATTTGGAGCAAACAACCATTTCCGTGCGAGGTCACAAACGTTACCAAACGTTACATGAACTTTATTCAGTATCTTGGCAATTATTTTAATCTTTAAACACCTGCATGT
>JXSR01S029058.1:0-12790 GCA_000969725.1 Ophiothrix spiculata
CCTTTCTCAAAAAATCTAAAATATATCTCTTACCTGGCATAGTGATAAGCATCCACGATATATCGTAGCTCACATAAGAATCAAACTCATAACCAATTTAAAGCCGACTAAATTGCTATATAGATTTACCGAAAGATTGCAGTGGGCAATGTGTATTTCTCTAACCACTGATGGTACAAAATATAATAGACTAAGCAATTATTAAATGCATGCAATTCATGTTGAGTTTTTCAGAATAATAGGCTTAAATAATAAACCAGTCTTTTGACGTCATTTACATGCTTTTAAAAGAGAGATATTATCCCTTTTTGTTGAGAATCACAATTTCTTACAAAAACATGTGATAACCATGATTTCCTGTCTCATAATGGTAACCACGTGTTGTGCCTTGTCGGTTTTCAACGTCCATTCTCGATGTATGGAGTTATGATAACATTGATTGTAAGCTAGTGGAAAGATTCCAATAATGTACTTCTATTGCTGTTCTACTTCATATCCCTTTTAAAGTGATGCTCAATAATTCTTATAATCTCTCATGATCTTTTCTCTTGCATTTAATAGCAGATAAAATATTCTTCGAACATTTATTTGAACTCTTTACATGATTTTGTTATTTTGACTTTTACATAGTAGGCCTACTGCTTTGAATTCATTTCGTCGGCGCTTATGCCACTCATTGCAAAGAAAAATCAATAATCTTTTGAAAGGAACGAACTGCATTACAAAGTATGCAACTTATAGGAGGTCCGAAGTTTTGGACCATCCTCTAAATTAAATCACTAAGTACGTTTGTGGGATGTGACGGGGTATGGGTTGGGTTGGGGCTCACAATATGACGGTTTATATAAGTAATGCATTTTCGAGGTAAAAGAGCAGAATATTCCAAATGTTTTAACATATTTCCTTGCCCAAATAGGTTCATTTTACCGTAGAATCAGGATATTTTTCTGAACCAAAAACAGGCTACTTTAGGTAAAAGGTAAACATTGATACACGTTTACTCTATCATTGTCTATTGATAAACAACAATTATCTTTGACGAAGTACCATTTACTCAAATGTAGCAAAATACTACGAAATGTCCGAAATTAATTTCGCTACTTCACCGAGTTGTTTAAGCAAATCAAATAAATATGCTATCTTTCGGACGATTAACAAGCAGACAAGCTGTGCATGGTCAAATAAAATATATATTTAGACATATTCTTTCAGTTGTATATTATATAATCCCTAGTAAAAACCGAGTACAATAAAAGTTATTTCAGTACAACATTTCTGAGGTGGACATTTGGAACATTCGTGCACGGTGCACCATCCCTGGAAAAAATCGAGTACAATTCTAGTACAACATTCCTGAGATGCACATTTGGAACACAATTATAGTACAGTTTTAGTACAAATATAGTACAAATTTGTGTACTATAAATTTACTCAAATTGTACTTAAATGATGTTCCAAATGTGCATCTTAGGAATGTTGTACTATTTTTGTACTCGATTTTTACTAGGGATAGCCCGAGTTAGCACAGACTTTGGGGGCCGGGACTAGAAAGTCTAGAATTGTACTCGATTTTGACCAGGGATAAGGTTGCATATAATATAGCCTATGTTCAAAGTTGAGTTTGTTATTTTGTATAATTTCTATCGATGGTAATGTTAGGTTTGTGTAATACGATTTGAAATGATTTTGTATCTCTGTGCATAATTTCTTTCATTTTAGGTAGGCTACAAGTAGTATCCATATTTTACGGTTTTTCGTAGAAAAATTGCAAAGAGGCTGATTTCAACGTTTATAGTAGGTTAAGGTGTAAATATTTACAGAAAAAAAGTAAGAAAGGTAGGGGCTGGCGAACCTTATTTTTCGGGGGGGGGGGCCATGAAAACTAGGGGGTGATTTGTTTATTTTGTTACGCTATCACCTTGTAAATTTTTTTACCTAGTTAGAGACACAATGACACAAAAATCGTGATTTTTCGTTAAAATAGGTCAACATTCAAAATGTTGCTATTATTATCTCTAAATTAGGGTTTATTTAGAAAAGAAACTAGCAAATTTCAACTAATTGTGGAAGTTACTGGCGTCATTATTTACCCCTTAAAAGTAAAGAAGGGTTGGGGCTGGGGAACCGGATTTCAAGTACGTCATGTTTGATATCGATTATTAAACGAAAATATAATAAAAACAATGATGTTCAATTTTTTACCTTATCACCTAGCAAAAGTGATACACCTAATTGAAGACGTAATGCCCTGAAAATTGTGATTTCATGTGCAAAATAGGTCAAAACTCAAAATTTGGTAATAAAAGTTCTAAATATCAATTCTTTACAGAGTTGTTTGCTTAAAAAGGAGGCTATTGGTATACTTCAAAATTGTCTCGTAAGTTTTCGCTCCATAGCATGCAGGAACATTGTGTATATTTCAAAATGGCGACTTTAATCCTTTACACACAACTTTTTGGCAATCATTCAAAATGGGTCCCAATATTGAGTATGAGTTTTACGGCTTTCTGTTATTCGTTATATAGTTTGAATATGTCTTATAAAGCCTTGTCTACCAGGGTTGCACCACCTTGATTGCATAAAAACGCAAAAAACTTACTTCAGCCATTTAAGTAATTTATTTCTTAAATGCTTAGTGGTCATTTTGATGACAGAATGGTAGGAAAGTAGGAGTAAAGTAGGCCTCCCAAAGTTTTGTAAAGGGGGTTAAAGACACAATTTTGAAATAAACACACTGTAAACTGTAACTTACAGAAATACCATTTACCTTGTTCATAAGCAAACCACTTTGGTGAAAAAATGACGTTTAGAACTCTAATTGCAACCTTTTTCAGTTTTCGCCTATTTTTCACGAAAAAACATAATTTGCAGGACATTACGTCTTTAATCAGGTAAAACATTTTGAAGGTAGTAAAGTAACAAATTGAACATCACTATCATTGTTTTCATTATATTTCTATTAATTTGATACCAAACATGACTCACTTCAAGCATAATTTAGATCCAATAACCTTTTTATCTAATAACCCCTCTAAAAATAAGGTTCCCAACCCCAATTCACCCATACTTTTTGGGGGTTAATATTGACACCTACTAATTCCACAATCAGTTAAAAGCAGATTATTTGCCATTTTCTTTTCTAAATAACACAAATATAGGGAAAATGATAGCAAAATTTAAAACTTTGACCTATTTTTAACGAAAATTAGGTCATAATGTCTCTAATTAGATATATTTTTTGTTTTTGCAAGGTGATAGAGTAACAAAATAAACAAATCACCCAGTGTTTTAAATTACATTTCCCTTAATTTGATGTTTAATACGACATACTTTATGCATATCTTAGGGCAAATGACCCCCTATTTTTAATGATCCCCGAAAAATAAGGTTCCCCAGCCCCCACTCTTCCTTACCCTTTTCTGTAAATATTTAAACCAATAACTTCCACAATCAGTTGAAATCAGCTTCTTTGCCATTTACTTTTCTAAATAAAATCTAATTTAGAGATAATTATAGCATCATTTCGAAACATCACGATTTTAAGGTCATAAATGTCTCTAATGAGGTACGGTATTATGTTTTGCAAGGTGATAGAGTAACAAAATAAACAGATCACCCAGTGTTTTAAATTACATTTCACTTAATTTGATGTCAAATACGACATGCTTTATGGAAATTACCCCTATTTTTAATGACCCCCGAAAAATTAGGTTCTGCAGCCCCTATCCTTTTCTGTAATTATTCACA
Source organism: Ophiothrix spiculata (assembly GCA_000969725.1). Taxonomy (NCBI): domain Eukaryota; kingdom Metazoa; phylum Echinodermata; class Ophiuroidea; order Amphilepidida; family Ophiotrichidae; genus Ophiothrix; species Ophiothrix spiculata. The sequence continues at coordinate 3,748 of JXSR01S029058.1, forward strand.
CCTATACCTATCATAATCAGTTGAAATCAGCCTCTTTGCAATTTTTTTATAGGTTTTGCCAAATTTGGGGCTATTTTATGGTTACCAAAGTACGAGTTGCTAAATTATTTGTTCAAAATGCTGTGTACACGTCAGTGTGAGTTAGCTCAACTTATGTATACATATACATGTATGTACCAGTAGAAATTCTACAATGTCAACTTATTATTGATAACGAAAGATTAGTCACACAGTAAATTGCATTTCAATACCTACGTCAGGTATCAAAGGTCAATGTTATTACCATTTCCCGACTGTTACCGATATATTATTCTTCATACAGGTAATTTCTAAAATTAAAATTAAAAAAAAAAAATCAAACAGGAAACTTCAAAAATAAATTTTACTATTAATAAAACTACTTTACATTTTATATAAATACATTATTAAATATAAATACATAGTTAAGTGTAAGATGCATAAAAAGACCGTGCCAAACAGCCAAATCCTCGATAGTATAGTGGTGAGTATCCCCGCCTGTCACGCGGGAGACCGGGGTTCAATTCCCCGTCGGGGAGGCTTCAATTTTTTTCTTCCTGTATAGAAAGATTGAGTGATCTGCAATCAAACAGAAATCTGTATGTGGAAGAATCTTTCATTAAATAATGTTTTTTTTTTTAAATTTCAAAACAAATCCCGATATTGAGTACTTTCAGAAGATTATTGCAAAGACTATATTTAGTGATATGAGTAGTATGAAACCCAGGCTGATTTTTATAAAAAGGTTGCAGATTAGAATCCTGCCTCTACCCTTTTCTTCGCTTCTTTTACATAATATTTCGTCAAAACCATTATCAATATTATTTGTGTTATGCTTTAGTGCACTTAAAACATCATATAAAATACAAACTCACATTGTTAGCTACGATATTTGCTTTTAAGTAAATTTAGAAAGGCTGAAATATAAACAAGTTGTACAATTGGAATGAGAGTATTTTCTTGAAAAAATCCAAAATAAATTTTACTATTAATAAAACTACTTAACATTTTATATGAATACATATATTAAATACAAATACATAGTTAAGTTTTAGATGCATAAAAAGACCGTGCTAAACAGCCAAATCCTCGATAGTATAGTGGTGAGTATCCCCGCCTGTCACGCGGGAGACCGGGGTTCAATTCCCCGTCGGGGAGGCTTCCATTTTTTCTTCCTATATAGAAAGATTGAGTGATCTGCAATCAAACAGAAATCTGTATGTGGAAGATTAAATAAAATAATGGGTTTTTTTTAAATTTCAAAACAAATCCCGATATTGAGTACTTTCGGAAGATTATTGCAAAGACTATATTTAAAGATATGAATAGTATGAAACCCGGGTTCAATTCCCGGCAAGGGAGGATGATTTTTATAAAAATGTCGCAGATTAGAATCCTTCCCCTACCCTTTTCTTCGCTCCTTTTACATAATATATCGTCAATATTATTTGTGTTATGCTTTAGTGTACTTGCAACATCATATAAAGTACAAAATCACATTGTTAGCTACGATATTTGCTTTTAAGGAGAAATGCTAAAATAAAAACAACTTGTTCAGTTGGAATGAGAGTATTTTTTTGAAAAAAAAACCTTGTACTAGACCATACCATTTGCCTAACAAAAATGCAACTAAAATGTCAGTAAGTATAAAATAACACATGTTAATATGCAGCATGGATCAACAAAAACGCAAAATTGGAAAACAAAAATGTTAAAAATATAAGCGGGGACTCTTTATCATTAAATCATCATTGATATTAAAATAGAGCTTCTTATCTCTCCTTCAACTTCATGATCAATGTGCCTTGAATTGACATTGTAAATATTGCAATCATTAATGTCCTCTCTTAGAATAATGATTATTGATTAGGTTTTTAGAGTTTGTTAATCAGACACTTGTAGTAGCTCCAACTAAAGGTACCTTTTGCTGTAACGCGTCTGTTTCACAAACAAACAACGATTTTAAAAAAGCTTTAGGAAATGTAATAGTCAGCTGATAGATATACTTTACAAAAAGGTCGACCCTTTACGTCAACATGTATTGCTGAATAATAAAGTGATTTCCATTAATTTTAAAAGCCTCATTTTCGTTAATCATTCAAATAAATTATAATGCTATTTCTCGTTGATACGTATATTGCTTTAGTATCCATAATTGTTAATTGCCGTGTAAGCTGTTACAGATCAAATGAATAAAATTGAACAATGAGGATTTCACTTGAGACTTATGCTGCAGTGTCCACAGATTCATGTACCTTTAAGGATACCTTTGAGCCCTTTACTTTAAACATACTACCTCTTTTACATATTGTCATATGATAACAACTGTTAGTAAAATAAGTTAAAGTAAAAATACCATTCACACCATTCACATTCACATCTTATAACTACATCGTGAACTAAATGAACATGTTATGAAACGTAACCACGGTAATACGTATAATTCTTAATCAAAGTTCGACAGAGTATGGTAGTTACATTCTAATGTATAAATACCTTTTTTAAAGATTATTATTCGTATAAAAGCAATGATAAAAACCATGTTAGTACAAAAGCAATTGACTACGCCAGAATAAGAACATTTCAACTCCAATACCTCCCTTCTGTTAAGTTCTGTAAAATATAAATGCATACAAATCTGTGAAAATGCTTTCAAATCACTAAAATGCATTTCCATGTCTTTATCCCAATGAAAGTGTCACATTTGACATTGAAGTTAAATTTTTTAGACATTGTTAGATACTTTTTCTAGCATATATAGTTGCAGAGGGGAGCTCATGGAGTTGGGGTTTTCTTGTAATGGCTGTTTAAATATAGCAACTGTGTACTATAACAATTATCTAACAATGTCTAAAAAAGTCAACTGCAGGGTCAAATGTGACACTATGATTAGGATATTGACATGGAAATGCTATTTTAGTGATGTGAAAGCATTTTCATAGATTTGTATGCATTTACATTTTATAAGTATTATTAACAGAAGGGAGCTATTGGAGTTAGGATGTTCTTATTCTGGCGTATTCAATTGTGTAACTATTAATACCTATTTTAAATTATGTATTTACTTTTGCTATGGAACGTTTAAAGCTATTGGAACATGAAGTTCATGATGAATATGATACGTTTGCATAATTCCGGAATTATAACGTTTAGCAATTGAATGCATTTAAAATCTTAAACACATAGTCCTTTAAATTCAAATCATTAGTTTGTCCAGCGTTTTTAAACCGTATTTCATGAGAATTTTTAGTTTAAAATTGTTTTAGTAATATTATGTGTATTAAGACTTCAAAACGACCCACTTGGAAGACACAACCATTGTTTCCTAACAGTAATAGCATTAGTAATGCAAAGAAGTTATATATAACAGGTTCGCAGAAAGCATTGCATTTCAACTGATTTCTTTATTTGTTACCATGGTAACATCTGATCATAAAATGATGGATTAGATAGAAAACAAAGCTCCCTAAGTACTCATTGACAGTTTTACAGTACTGAAGACTCATATGTGTGTTGTGTGCAACCTGTAAACATGTACCACTATGAAACATGTTTTACAATGGCATATGAGACTAATGGCACAGGATATTTTGCAAAAATGTTAAAAACATGACTGTTTTGTTATTTCTTTACATAGTTTATATTTTAACTAAAAACAATACTCATATGTGTGTTGTGTGCAATCTTGAAACATGTACCACTATGAAACATGTTTTGCAATGGCATATGAGACTAATGGCACAGGATATTTTGCATTTTTTTTTTTAAATGACTGTTATGTTATTTCTTTACATAGTTCATATTTTAATGGCACTATTTCATGATATATTGAATAAGATCTGAACAATTTCAACTTCAAATTTCAAATTTAGTTGCAGATCGACAAAAATGAAATAAAAGAAAAACAAAACAAATAAACACACAATAAATATCAAAATGAAAGGGCATCAGTTAATGCCTGCGATTTGAAAATCATGACCAGTTCGATTTTTAGTTACCATTTTTGTATGGTTTTCTTGCCAAGGCCATATCTGACCACACCATGGACTTGGCGGTATTTATATGCTAGATTTTATGCAACTGTGTAAATTGAAATGACAAAATTACCATATTTATAAATTGACTATTAGTGACATGTTGGTTTATCCAAATAATTACACAGATGGCCAAGATACTAGGCACTACAATAATAATACAAACTGGGCAGTTAAATAATATAACAATCTACGTACGACTGATTTATATTGCTTAATCAGGGCACTCACATGAAAATTTCAATATTGTATGTAATTGGACATTTGTTTTATATTCAAGTATGCTTACTATCAGTGTCAATTCCTTAAATGTTTGATAAAATACTGGTACAAGGTGCATAAATTCCGGGAAACATCTAACCAACGTGTATCAAGTACTAGTTGGATAAAAAGGCAATAACCGAATGCAACCTCTATGTATGCAATAACACTAGCCTTGTACCACATCACAACAGTGTGTTGGCATCGTGTCCTCAAATAATCAAAGAATGATTAAGTCTTATTGTTAGAACATTGATTAACTGATTGACTTAATCTAAGGGACTTTTCTCCGCCAATACCGTCTAAGCATGTTTCTCCTGGCAGTTTGCAAAATGGACGATGTTGACAGTATTAATGATGACAATGACAGACTGCAGAGCAATGAGAGCACCGAGGATATTTTGTCATAAATCATATTCGTATAGCGAATATCTATATTATTTATTTTCATACCAAAAACATTTACCCCTGTTTTAAGAGAAACAGAGATAACTTCGTGAAAAAAATTGTAGCAGTCATTGATTTAAATGAATTTCTCTGACATTTCAAGAGACATTTCACTCTTTTCGAATGAAATCAAACGGGTTTTTACTCGAAATCGAAAAGACTGAAATGTCACACTTTTAGAGTTACACTTCACACTTTGAAAGCGTTAAAACTGTCACTCTTTTAAAGATTGGTCACACACATCACTCTTTTAGGAAGAGTGGTATGAGTGACCAAGAGTAACTCTAAGGGGGTGTCATTTCATTCTTTTCGAGTAAAACCACATTCAATTTCACTCGAAAAGAAGTAAAAGAAGTAAAATGTCACTCTTTTCGAGTGAAATACAATTCACTCCTACTCCAAGAACAATAAGAGTGGCCATTCACTCTTTTCATTTTAGAGTTTATTGAATTATTGCATACCAAGTGGCAGAAATGGTTGCAATACTTTGATAAATGTTTTATTTTAATCATACAGTCTGGCGATTTATCAAATGAGGGTATTTATTCATTTGAAGGATGAGTTAGGTTGCAAATAGCTGGATATACGTGGATACGGTATCTAAATTTCAAACTTGTTTTTTCGAATTCAAATATCAATTTCTTGTTCATAATGTCAGTGCTGATGTCATGTCCTTCTAAATCACTATTTCACTTTTTTTGACATACGAGTATTTCCTAAAACCACCCATAAGGATAAAAAAGCTACTCGAATACTCATCATTTGATAAGTGAAGTTATGGTTCTTCAAAATAATTTGTCAAATTGATATTATTTAAATTTCTAGTTAATTAGATTGCCTGCGAAGGTGTAAGGCATTTATATCAAATAGTGATTAAAAAATTATAATCCTTCTATCCTTCAATAACTACCTTATGCTCGATTATTATTTATGCACAAGATAAATTACACAAATAAACAGTAAAAAAATTAATCATTTTTGTATAAAAAAACCACAATTACAAAATAGTCATATTTGTGAAATAAAATGCAGTCCTCTGCGACTGGTTTTCAAATACGCCATGGTTTTGCACTCATTCAATTTATTTCAAATTATGAACCACGTTGTAAAGTCACCGTTAAACAAATGTTTACATTTTGGTATTAACTTTTCATAAGAAGGTAAACTTCCCTAAGACGACGAGATGTAACTTAGTTAATCATTGTGATTGTGCCTTCGTTAGTGCTATTAGTTGGTATAGTAAAGGGTAGTGTCTCCTCTTTCCATTGATACCGAGATCATGGAAATCAGTTGAGACCCTCGGACTTTTTCATCAGCATTAGATGTCACTCGTCTTACTGAGTATAATACCATCAAGACTCTTAAGGCGGCTGAACGTAGGACATTCTCGTTTGTTGCTCCCTGCCTCTGGAACAAGCTCCCAGCTAGCATGAGAGAATGTAATTCTGTTGCTTCATTCAAGAAGGTCTTGAAGCGTCAACTTTTTCCATCAACTTAGTTCTGCTTTTGTTTCTTTGTAGTATAGTTTATACCTTTTTTCATATGCGCTTCGTTCTAGATGTAGCAGCGCTTAAAAATGCAAATATGTATGTATGTATTGAGGCGTTACGTAATTATAACGTCACAAATTATTTCCAGACCGAAAAAATCGACTTTGGGCAAATTGGCCACTTTTTCAAAAAATCGCTATAAAAGTTCTAAATGTCCGATTTTCATCGGGTTTTCTGCTAATAAATGAAAGAATTGAGAATTTTAACATGTTCTATAAGTTTCAAGTCCATGTCATGCAGATATTTTTCAAAATATCGATTTTTTCGAGGTGGCAACCACCCCCTACCCTCGGACTTTTTCATCAAAATGACCGCAAAGGTTGTAAAAACAATTACCTAAATGCTCAAGGTTGCTTTATTTTGCATTTTGGTGCAATTGGCGATCATCCGCTAGGGGGTGGTAACCACCACCCCTTAGGTAGCCATGTTCAGCAAGAGCCAAGAGATGGCGCCCTTCATTTCAAAAACTGTTTGCCCACCTATGACATCACAAGTGGCCACTGCTCATTTTCCCATAGAAAACAATGCAAAATGTTATACCATTTTAGCTTAAATGAGCGTCACTTTCATGATTTCTAGTTGAGTAGATATTGTTTATTGGTCATTTCCAAACACAGCCCTGTATTCATTTCATTTATTAACAGAATTTAAAAGGGATAAATATTGGAATGAAAAATTTTCCCCATAGACTTACATACTTAAGAAGTCTGCTGAATTCTGCAGACTTACCATGGTAAAATCTGACCCAGATCATACGGTTTTTGGCAATTCTGCAAAATCTTCTTTTTGCTCTAACTTTAAAAGTACTTAACCTAGAAAGTTGGTTGAACCACCATTTTGATGCAAATTTTGCCATCTTTAATTTAAATCCACTTTCAAGAAAATATTTCAATTTTCTAAATTTTATTAACATACCTACCTTAGGAAGACGAGGGTTAATATTGATACTAATTTTACTTCCGGGTTGTTTGTTGTCAGTGAACACAAAGTAGACCTCATTGATAACTATGTATATATATATAAAATGTTTGCCAGTGATTAAAAAGTAAACGTTTCAAAAGTACTTTGAATTACTAAGATATATACTTTAAACAATAAATCTACAATTATGTCAAAATGATAAAATCTTACGTCGTTTTGTTGACCGTCTGCCCGAGCGTGATCGAGCAAGCATCTTGATACCCTCCTTAGCGTGTTCAATCAATTCAAAATGTAAAAACATCCACAACCAAAGCACCAAAGAACAAACGTCATAAACTAAAAACTCTCCACACGATCATATTTTCCATGAATATTTCCTTGTATTGCCATATAGTCCTACACCAGTCATCAAATGACTGATTGTTCTGGTTTCTCAATTTAGTTTAGCCAAAACCTCATTCACTCTGATTAAACTTCATCCGAGTATTGTGCTGACAATGCTAAACCAAGGACTTAATTAAAAGCCCAATTGGTCACAACCTGTTTCATTACAGAAAAATACAACAGATGATTGTTTAGTCACGAGTTCTAATTTGCACAACGTGAATTTAGTGGACGTGATTTAGTAATATCCAATAACTTTCGGCAGACATTGCTTTACATATTGCACAACTAACAGGTTCTAGACCAGAGAGGATGCACGGGGCGGGGTTTTCTACCAAACTGATTGATTTTGCAAATATGTAAAGTAATACCGAGTAAACATTTTGAGTATTACTTCTGATATTACTGCACCAGGGTATCTAATGAAAAAAGCTGTGTGAGATATACCACTGCCACCCACTTGAAATAAACGAACTTTGGTAATATCATTTAAAGATAGAGTAATAACGGTATTTTTGAGAATTTAGGAAAACTAATATTGAAAATTTAAGAAACAGAGAGCAAACATGTAGTCTCAAGAATACCATTTTCAGTGTCTCTATTCATTAACAAACCAGACAAAAATGTACAGTAGGTGGTTCAGAATTTGACGCGAGTCTATTTAAAAACCAAACCAAACAAAATGAAATAATACAAAACAAAGCAAAACAAAACAAAAGCCTCTATCCAAAAATAACCAATGCAACATCCACCAATGAAATAACCATCCTGAAAATGTGCCACGTAGTGAACTCTAGTCTAGATAACAGCCCATACATATAACTTTTATCTACCTACATTAGGAATTAAAAGAAATGTTCAGATACATCATTTTGTTTATTTACTAATCCTATTTGAGTCATCTGCATCTTGTTTATTAACTAAATGCAAAGTTTTATCAACTGACATAATTCTTCTTCTCGCAGTATTCAGATTAGCTTGCGCTGCTACAATTTAGACTCTACGTTCATATTGTTAAACTTGGTCTATTTGTACCATTTCTTTTACGGTAAGTAATATTTTGGTAACTTTTAATTCTCACCATTTTGTATATGCTGTTCAAGCAATGCTATCTTTCTAAAGATGTGTTTTTTTATATTTTTAGTTTCAGTATACATTATGGCATGATCCGAATATACCGTACATTGTTATGAAAAACATATCAGAATAAACGCAGAAATATTGTGTTGTAACTAATTAAACAGAGTGTTACCATCTATGTTTGTGTACAACAATTTTTTTTAAAGACATTATTTGATAATTTCTAGTTATATCGATTATTTTGGAAATACTTTTAGAATATTAAAATTTCTTGCTGAATCCAAGAATGACATAGCTGCACATAGGAATAGAATACTACTACAAAACTTCTAAATTACAGTCTATATA
>JXSR01S029058.1:76163-86850 GCA_000969725.1 Ophiothrix spiculata
CCCAAGAAGGAGCATTCGCACAGGGGACCAACGGCTTAACATGACTATCCGAACCACGGAGCAATTAGTGTAAAGTTTCTTGCCCAAGGAAACAAGGAGACATAAACCGCCTGGTCCGGGGCTCGAACCCACAACCTCTGTATTACGAGACCCGTGCTCTAACCGCTCGGCCACGTAGGGAGACCTTTAACGATTTCATGGACTATTCAACTACAGGGGGTCATTTGGTGATGTCATGAACTGTTCATCTGTAGGGAGACATTTGGTGAAGTCACGAACTGTTTATCTATAGAGACATTTGGAGATACCATGAACTGTCTATAGGGAGATGTTTTTTTTTGTTATGAACATTTGGTGATGTCATGAACTGTTTATCTATGGGGAGACATTTGGTGATGTCATGAACTGATATCTATAGGGAGTAATTTGGTGATGTCACGAACTGTTTATCTATAGGGGGACATTAGGTGATCGAGCCATTTGGTGTTATGTGAACTTTTCATCCACGTAGAATCTTTTATTAAGGATATAAGCGATTAAGCTATTGGGTGTGAACTATTCAACTATAGGGTGACATTTTGGGGATGTCATGAACTTTTATCTACAGGGAGACATTTGGTGAAGTCATGAACTGTTATCTATATAGGGAGACATTTGGTGATGTCATGAACTGGTATCTATAGGGAGACATTTGGTGAAGTCATGAACTGTTATCTATATGGAGTTGGTGATGTCATGAACTGATATCTATAGGGAGACATTTGGTGATGTCATGAACTGTTTATCTATAGGGGGACATTAGGTGATCGAGCCATTTGGTGTTATGTAAACTTTTCATCCACGTAGAATCTTTCATTAATGATATAAGCGATTAAGCTATTGGGTGTCATTTGTTGGTGTTGTTGACTGTTAGTTTATAGCGCGTTATTCAATGATGTTATGAACTATAAGTCAATAGCAAAGCATTTAATTATGTTATGAACTTGTTGTGTACAGGGAGACATGTGGAAATGTCATGAACTGTTCATCTATAGCATGTACAGGGTGTCCCAAGAAACATTGTGCATGGAAATGGCGCTAAATTTCTCGATCTCGAATTCCTATGGAATTGACTTTTGTGTCATTTTCAAATTCCATCGATGCAAACCAGAGATATCGTTCATTTTGTAAGCTTATATCATCTCCCCTCGGCCCACTGGGAATCTGCATGTTAACTTTGTTAACAAAGAACGAGGAAAGCAGCTTCACAATAATGACATTTCAGTTAATTACATATTAGCATTCTTCTTCTTAATAATAACCAAACATTTAAAGACACTCTACTATGCTTCTTTTCTTTCTATATCTTTAAAATATTTCAAAATCTTGAATAAATATATACAATAAATAAGATAATAATATCAATAAAAATGGTACATTGGCATACTTTTTGTGAACATAATTTACAAGCACTTAGATATTAAAATTGTTTTTTGATTCCTTCTTTTGGAAAATGCTTTCGATATAATCAATTTGACAAAGAAATGATATATTTCATCTTATGGAACTAAAACGAATTGCACAAAAAGTTGTCATATTCCACATTAAAGGCAAAGAGTCATTGTCAAAAAATAGGGTTTTAACTTTTAATTAAAGAAATTTGTTGAAAATAATTATTGCTGAATAAAGTATGGTGCTCACTCTGCTTTCAAAAACTCCAAAATCATTTAAAGGTTTTGTGTGTTTTTAAATTGTAGCAAAAATTGTTGTGTTCAATACGTTTGTAGACGGTTCTTTAAAGTTATGAAAGTGTGTGTTTCTTCACAAGTCCAATTTAAGTTCTTTGAATTTATATTAGCGTCCAGCACGTCCTTCGATCTGTCGTCCTTCTTCTGTCGCTGTTCTTCATGTTGCTTACAGCACGACGGATCATTTCTCTTTGTCGCTACAGACCTCCTATTTCAAGCCCAACTCTGTGCTGCAAGTCCTAAAAGCTAGCTGGAGGTGTTTTGTAAACACTGACCTTCAGATAGCCCAAAGAAAGAAATCCAAGGGATCATGACAAAGGCCTATGACCCTTTCTGGAAATAAAGTCTGCAAACGATCATGAACAGTCCTGAAACGATGTAGTGGAGGTCCATCTTGGGCCCACCAAAGTCTAGGAAATGCCCAATTTCTTTGCCACTGATAATGTAAATGTTCCAGTTGTGGGAAAGCTTGGTTTACAATCATGTTGAGATAATCTTTACAGTTGATATTATTATGGAAAAAAATGGATCCTATAAGGTTTTTACTTAGTCCTATCCATACAGCAAGCTTATCATTTAAAATGTCAGCCTTTGTGGGCACGTATTGTAGGTAGAAACCTTTCTATCCATGGGAGAGGATGATTCGTCTCCAGTAATTTCTGTTTCATAGAACCTTACAGGTCTGTGGAGCAATTTTCAAATCTTTTCTGAAAATGCTTTTGTTTCAGGGTATTCCTTCTCTATATCTTTTAAGGATGTCAGTTACGGTCTTTAGATGCGTGAGAAGGTAAGCTTGCTTATGTTGTGGCAGTGGTTCTTTCGAACACGACGGTGGGATGGTTTTGCAGCTCCTGACGTACTCTGTTGATGTTAGCTGAAGATATAGCATTTCTCACAAGCCTTAGAAGTGGGACATTTTTCACTTATCAAAACATTAAAAACAGATTTAGTGAGGTCACTGTCAAATTCTGTATTAGCCAATCATAAACAACTCATTATATGTGATGGTATAGACCTTACAAAATTTCTTTATATCAGACAAACTACTCAACGGATTTTGGTGAACTAAATTCTGGAATGGTCTATTATATATCATATGTGCTTAGGCGGAAATGAGAAAAGATGACATTGAATTCAGTAGAAACAGGACAAAATAAGTGCCAAAGTTTTCAATCTCCTCGTACATGAGAATGCTTGGACCTAGCAATCTGATTCTTTTTTTCCGCCTTGCAGATCGACGGCACGTTTTGATATGTTCAATTTGTTTCTAAGCACGCCTGTAATGGGCTTGTGCACTTTTAATTCCAAAGATAGTCACCTGAAATAATGCTGTTATGTTCAACTTTAGAAATTCAAAAATTTGTCATTGCTGCAATTCAAGAACATTAAAAATCAAAAACAACCCCATGTTATAATATGAGAAATCATGTGAAGCTGGAACTTCAACTGATCAATATCTGGCATCATAACAACGCTGGGTTTCGTGTTCTTTTTACTATCTCAAGCAATATCATTGAATAAGGACAAATGAAGCCAATATGAACGTGGAGCACTACAAATTTGTACGAATAATATCCCGCTTATTGGGGTTTGTAAGGCTTTTGTTCTTGGACATCCCGAGTTTCCACAGTTTCTATAAGGCTAGTGTGGTGAGTCTTGTATCCGTCAAACTGGACTTTCATAGCATTTCTATGAGGAGGGTTAACTCCTGGGAAACGACGGAGTCCGATGGTATGACAACTCTATAAATGATAATTTGTTCACCTTAAATTGTGACCCAGGCATTTTCTCTTCATAGCCTCCTCTTCCACAAAATGATATTACTTATTAAACAGGCCACATTTTATAAATAGTTACTTAGCATAATAATTTGAGAAGGTATTATAACAAAACACTTGAATAAGTTTCACTCGACAAAATTCAAATGAAATAAATAGGATTATTCAAAATTAATTATTAATTAATTATCTTGACATAAGTCTTATCATGGCTCTATTTATTGATAGATTAAAAGCACATAAATATAATACATAGACGATTAGACATTCTTCTATGACCATAAGTCGTAATTTTATGGCTTCCACGAGACCAAGATTAAAACTAGGTTGTGACCTGTCTGTTTAGTGTCTATATTTTGGAATTTTTGTTATTGCTCATATTTATGTCAATGTTGATTTTTTTGTTTAAATATAGTTTGTGATGAAAAGTGTTTTGAAATAAGTGTAATCTACAAATCATTTCATTTTTGAAATTTGAAACCATAATAAATGATGAGCAAATTGAAATACCATTTTGTTATGCATTTTATATGTGGCCAATATATACCATGTCATTCATTATGTAAAATATGCCAATACATTGATTGACAAATCGCATTAAGATATTAACAACAATTTATTTAACGATTTGTATTGACAATATTAGTTCACCTTAAAGGTCATATTGAAGCCATAAAAAGGTTTCCTTGATGAATATTGCTTTAAAAATCCACAAACACAAAGAGCAACAATTGCATCTATCTAAGAGTAACTAGGATCTTAGAGTAGTTGTGCATTGCCAGGCTAATCAATTGTAGACATTTGTCAACAGCAAACTCCTTTTTGTAATAAACAGACAGAATAAACGACTCAGCGGTTCTAATAAAATCGGTTCTTGAAAGGAAAAGGATTTTTCCTGATGCATTATCTGTTTCTTGATGAGATTTGCAGATTGCAATATTTATAGATGCATAATGAGGTTAAGACATAATTAAGATGATGCATTATCTTAATAATATCTAGTATATAAATGTACTCGATGTTGAACAGAGTGCCATGTTGGTTTTTTCAAAGTAGCTTTGATAAATATGTATTCAAATTACAGTTAAAAAGTCATACTATTGATTACCACGTGTATTATGTAAATATGTTTTTAGAATTAGTTGCAGCAATCAGGAATTCGTATGTTCGTGTCAAAGCAGACATGATGATATAATATTCCCTAACAATAAGTCAGAGACAATTTAAATAAAGACCAACATGTATTTTGTATGTAATAGGTAATGACTAAGGTTTTTACTGAAAAATAAGATGGTTAGTTAACGCCCTATAAATGGAATATTTATGAGTGAATGTTTACACAATAACTGATAATTCTGCTAAGAAATACTCTGCGTAAAATTAAATGGTGATAAAGTACAGAGACAATACTGCTATTAGGAACAAAATACTTTAAAAAGTAGATTATCTATTTATCCCCAAAGATTTAAGAACATTAAACATGCGTAGGAAACAAAAAACCCTTAAAAAGAAAAGTTTCCAGCATAAAATTTATAGAAACAGACTATCTTTTGTTCGTTTCATATAGTAAACCAAGGTACTTCTACGGTTGTTTCTTTGTGGTTAGCGTTAGCTTTCCAAAAACGTACTAATACCTACTAAGTTTATTATCAATGTTTTATTAAAACAACGGTGCAAAATAAATTGCTAATTTATCTCCAAACATTTATTTGAATGGATGAAAGTGTGAAAATCAAAACGAATTAGCAAGTTACAGACATTGTATATTGATCTCTTATATCATGCTCCGTTTCATTTACATCATTATAAATCATGTCACTGATACACATATAAGAAAAGTCGATGATAAAACAATTCATGACAATGTTAACCAATCCATAACTAAGTACTGCTAACAATCTATAACTAAGTTCTCTTCCGTTATGCCAACCATTCTTAAAGCCCCGCCTCACATTCGCATATCATGTTCATCCAAGACAACAGCTATTACTCATGTCAAGTAAGTAAATAAACAGAAACTTTGACGTTAAGTCGAGGTTACTTACCCATAGCCTGTATCTTGACAACAATTCCACTTCAAAAATACGATTGAAATAAATATTCCAACAAAGTTCAAATTGTTATATCCATTGGTAAGGCATAAAACGCTGCATATGGAATCCTTGTCAGAATTTCCGCCGATGTGTGATTAAAAAACTCAAGTTGTGTCTGCGTTATATCGTAAAATTAACGATAGCGTGTTGCCTTACGAGATGCCTGACTAGTTTGCGTGACGTTATGAAGAAATAGTTTGTATAGAGTTATCCTGCAGGATGCTATCGAACTATGGAGCCCGGGAAACTTCTTGAAGTTGGTAGTTAGTAACTCGTGTTCGGCATGGTTTGTGCAGGCGGGAGTCTGGGACGGGCGGGAAGACAACATATCAAATGTTTCAATGAACATGATTAGTTGCCGTGACAGGTTAATTACTGTCTTGATGAAGGTCACGCTTCTGTTTTGAATATAAGCAAATAAATAGAGAAATAAACAAATCAATAATAAATGACATCCAAAAATAAACAAGTAAACGAACCAAAAAAAAAAAAAAATTACCAATTCTGAATAAGTAAATAAACAAATAAATAACATTCGAAAATAAACAAGAATAAATAAATGAAAAATGAAATGAATAAAATGTTTTTTTGGTCTCACGTCACAAAATTACAGTGTATAAGATTACTTTACATTACATTGCATTGTATTGCATTGCATTGATATACCGTGTTTTACCTTACGCAACATTTCATTATATACATTACAGTACACCCAAACATATAGAGTTACATGACATGACATGACATGACATGACATTAGATTAACATTACATTACAATATACACTACACTACATTACATTACATTACATTACATTACATTACAAGTATGATAATATGATTATCCTATTAGAATGGTAACCAAAACCATGCTCAAGTTCAAGAAAAGAAGCATGTAACGTTGCGTGACGTATGTGACATATCGCAAAAGAATGACCCATAGTAGAAGGGATGTTTGAGTTGATGTGATATGCCAATGTTTTGAGAAACCTAGGCCTGAGCAAAACCTATATTTGGGTTAAAACTGCAGGGGAAAATTATTTTAATTGTCTTATATTGATGGGTTCTATGGACCATAGGGAACATCACTAGGGTGGACACAAAATCAATCTGTTGCATTGGACCCTGCAAGGGGGTAAAGTTGTTGCAGCGGTACATTTCAAAACTGCTCAAATTTTGTTAAAAACCATTCTAACATGTTCCTCTCATCATAAGGAGGCAGAACGAATATACTTAAACCCATCTCTGCTGAATGTTTTGAGTTTTATTCAAAAATATGAAAGGTCATTCCAGGTCACATGTTGAGTCTACAGTGGTCAAAAATGCTAAAAGTGTCAGATTTGGTTAAAAAAGTCTCAAAACTTTCGTCTTGCAAAACTGTCTACACAAAGTTGTATTTTTAATTGTCTGTGATCAATCGTTTCTACAGTTATAAGTAAATCTCCATAATTGCAATTAGTAAAAATTACAAAAAAATCAGCAAGGGTTGATTTTAGACATGGGGAAAATATTACTTTGCAAGACAAACATTTTGAGAACATCTTGAACAAAATCGGGAGCTTTTAATTTTGTTTGACTCCAATAGGCCCATCTCATGACCCTTAGTATGACCTTTCATGTTCACTCATGAACCATTCATCAGAGATAGGTTTAAATGTACTTTTTCTGCTTTTAAATGATGAGAGGAACATGTTAGAATGGTTTTGAACAATATTCCTCCAATTGTCAAATTTTGATCCTTGCATTGACTTTACCCCCCCCCTCCTCCCCAGCAGAGCCCTGTGCAATAGATTGATTTCGTGTCCACCCTAGTGATGCTACCTATGGTCCATAGAACCCATTTAAACATGACAACAGGACACCTTTACGTTAAAAATAACTCCCCGTTGCATACTGGCTGTATCAAATTCTTTGTACCCAGATGTGTTTTATTTTCAAAAAATATTATAAAATAGAAAGAGTTTATTAATTTAAAAGTTTTTGTTATAAGTGAGTAGCATAATAGTTCAGCTTTATAATCTGAAACTTTGAAGGCAATTGAACACTGTTTCCAAGATTTATAGTCATTTATTGGATGAATACAGTTTTATACAAATACCATACACACTTACCTTTGTCTACCATTGTAGTTCCTGTCACATGGTGTCCAAAAAGGGTGGTTAATGTTCCCGTATATCTTCGGTATTGACAACCATAAAGTGGGCTTATTTAGTACCATAGTATAGCTAAGGGTCTATTCTATCCTTTCATGACAAAATAATAACAATCGATCAAGATGTTACGTATTTATGACGTCATAAATCTGAAAATTGCACTTTTTCGAGAAAAAATGTGGAAAATCAAAATTTTGCTATAAAAGTTCTAAATATCAGAGTTTCGTGGGTGAGTTTGCTTTTACAGACTCAAGTTTCAGCTCAAGTGCATTTTTGATATTTTTCGAAATGACAAATTGAAAATATCCGTAGTGACAACCACAAACCCGCCCAACACCTCTTACCCCCATCTGTTGAAGTATCTTCTGAATTTTTTTTCATCAGAATGACCGCAATGGATTTATGTATGGTAAAATGCCCAGGGTAAGTTGTTTTAGC
Source organism: Ophiothrix spiculata (assembly GCA_000969725.1). Taxonomy (NCBI): domain Eukaryota; kingdom Metazoa; phylum Echinodermata; class Ophiuroidea; order Amphilepidida; family Ophiotrichidae; genus Ophiothrix; species Ophiothrix spiculata. Next base: position 84,351 of record JXSR01S029058.1, read on the forward strand.
ATTTTTATGCAGCAGAAAAATAATCCAAAGGTATGGTGTATCCGTCAGGAGGGTTAAATCAATCCAATGCTCAAACACACGTATTTCGACAAAAACACTATCGTTCTTTAAAAGCAGGTGACTTTTGATTGCAACATGTTATTGTCATGAAATAAAATTCTTAGACAAGTTAAAGTTACACAAACATTGAATATTTAAATATTTTTATCAAAATTTATTCCCATCATTGAGAAAAAATTCTGAAAAGTATACAAGATCAGGGTACAAAGAATTTTGATACACCTTGTATAAACATGTTTAGCTCCGTAGGTAAGATGATGCACAAGCAATAATGATCATAATAAATTACGTTCAGAACAGGTTATAATGTTCTGCTTATTCAACAAACTTTATATGGTAAGAGTATACATTGAATTAAATTACTTTCATTATTATTTTCACAAAAGAGATATATAATTATGGAGATTTACTTAAAAGCATCAATCATAAGAATAAGCTGAATAAACAATATCTTGCAAAACCAACTGAGGCTAACTTGATAAAGTTTAAATCATACAGAAACAAATTGAATATTTTGATTAGAAAATCTAAACGTAAGTATTATTTCAAAAAAATCCAAAATTCAAAAGATAATATAAAGAAAACATGGAAATCAATAAATGAAATAATAGGGAGAAATAAGTCAGAAAAACAACAAAAAACCTTCAAAACTGATGACAATATGATTGTCACTATATGCAAATCGCCAACTCGTTCAATAATTTCTTTGTTGATTTTGGACCAAAACTTGCGGCAAAAATTCAATATTCCGGTGAAGACTTCTCAAAATATCTTAATGATCTCTCTCAAAGAAATTGTTTCTTCAAACCAACCATCGAGGAAGAAATAATCAAAATAATTAACAAGTTTAATCAAAATAAAAGAGCAGGGCATTTGTTTTCATATCAACCTTTATTCAAAAACATGTGAAATACAAAGGCAGTACATACTAACTAAAGTTACAAGGAACAAAAAATAGATACAACCGAATGGCGATCAAAAAGGATCCCGGCATGGGGAAAAAGGTCCAATTATGAGTGGACTAGGAGCTGGTTGTCTGATCCCCAGGCTGGCTCATGCCTAGCATTCCAGATAGTATAGCTGGTCAGGAGTGCAACCTTGCTGAGTTCCTTCTTGAAAGCCTTCGATTGTTTAGCTGCAACCAAGGAGAAAATTGAGTCAATGTTTCTGACATTTTTTGTGGTAATGAGTCCACGTGGCCCAACCTCAATACATGTAAGATCACATATGAAACCATTATCCGAAATGTCAGAAACAAGGTCTCTATATTTCTGAGTCTTAAAAACATGAGCTTTCTTGATGTTGGTATCAAATGGAACAGTCAATTCTATGAGATGAATGGAATTATTTGTAACCATAACTAATTTTCACAGTAACGTATAGGCGGCTCTAAAATACAAAATTGCACATAAAATCAAAACGCTTTGACCGATTCAGCTGAAATTTGAAACTTGAACGTCTTTAATAACCATCTTTTATATGACACTGAAAACTCAATTTTGCAAAATCGGACCAATCTCCTTTAACCTGGAAAAATCATATTATTGATGCAATTACAAAGACAACTTCAAGAAACATTCTAATGATGTCAAAACTTAAACACTTTCTACCGAAATCCATATTACATATATACATTGTATTGCTCACTAATTTTACCATACATCAACTATGGTGTTTTGATTTGGGGTATCACGAATAAAATGTATTTGAATAAAATACTCAAGCTTCAAAAATGGACTATAAGAACTAAATAAAATAGCCATTACAGGAGCCACACGGGCCCTCTATTTTCAAAGTATGAAATTCTGAATGTTTTTGATACTTACCAGCTAAATCTTGGAATGTTTATGTTCCAACACCATACAGATCAATTGCCCAGTATATTTTAAACATATTTTATCAAGCATGCTGAGAACCATAAATATGAAACAAGAGATGCCTAGGATTCTACAGTAGTATAAACATAACAAAGAAAGTATTTTCAAACCAGGCTATCAGAAATCGTGGACCCCCATTTTGGAACTCCCTTGATAAGGTTGTCAAACAATCAAAAACTGTTAAAAGCTTCAGGAACGTATTGAAAGCAAATCTTCTCTCCAGTTACTAAAATCTTTTGGACATAAATCATTACAACAAATGTTTATATTTTGGATAACATCAAAATCACTTTTTTCCTTTTCATTTCCGGGCATTGTCTTGTGTTTTAATGTTTCCCTTTAATAGTATAATTTTCTTTTCATTTTTTTGACTTTGTAATTCCTAGGGCATAATCGTTTTCAGGCCTTATTAGCCTTTTGATTATGTCCGCAATATCATTGTGTGTTTTTAAATAAATGTGTATAGGGTGTCCCTTAAAAAAGGAAACCGAGATTTGCACCCTCTGTTCTTGGAAACGGTTGAATGATTTGGAGTACTGTTTTGCTAGATTAATGCACCAGAA
>JXSR01S029058.1:89705-102439 GCA_000969725.1 Ophiothrix spiculata
TTTGATTTCAATCATGACACAATTAAATTAACAATTGTAGTGATGATAGAGGCTCTTGTATGTTAAAAAGTTTGGAAATACGATCTTGGCATGAATTTTTACCTGTAATGCACGATTGCTAAAGAATGGGCTAAGGTTTAGTATAAAAATGCTATCTAAATCACTTTTAAAAATATGGTATTAAAATTATATTTGCGTGCGGTATGTTCCTAACCTCAATCTTTTATAATTTAAGTGAGCTGACTCATGTAGTTTGGAAGACAATTATTATATACTTTGATTGACATGTCTCTTTGTGCGCTTAGATTAATTCGATACTTCTTTTGGCAATACCAATTTTAAATATTTTATAAACTGAAACCTTTGTGTGTTGATGAGATAATTTACAACGAATTTGAACATACCCATTGTATATGACCTAACTGTGAAACAAATTGTCCCATATGACAAATGTAAGCTGAATGCATAACATCATATTAGATTCCATGTTGTATATAGTATTACAAGCTATAACTCCGCTATTTCCCGTACAATGACAATATCTAACAGTTCCCTATGAAACATGATACTCACTTAAACACATTTAAGTGATTCCATCGTCAAACAGATGTAATGTATACATAACATAGCCGAGGAAGAATGAAGTTAACCTGTTGCAGCTTTGTCAAGTCATCGGCTAATTTACTGTCGGTGTTTATCATTTCTTAGAATATTTTGTATATTTTCAGGTTTAGCATAAAAAGCAGGTTCTACATGGGACATTAAGGACATCCCATTGAGAGAAGCCCGCGTGCAATACTTTACAAAATACTTGGAGTCGTCAATTATTTGATTATGTTAATTTTCAGACAATTAGTGTTGGCTATCTGATACTTTACTAATAATATCCACTACAGTATTTGCTGAAGACAGAAACGGTGTGGTGTGGAATCCCATTCTGTTGATTACTGTATAATGAATGATTTATTAAGCGAGAATTTTAGCAAAAAAGAGATGATTAAAGTGAAGGTAATCATATGCATCATGCATTTGCTGGTAGTCAAGTATCATTGTTGGACAGGATGTTGAGCTGGTATACCGTATAGTCTCTTTAGTTATGGAGGAGTTCTCCTATTGATGTATCTATAAGGGATTTAGCCCAGCTAGTTATGATAGACGCAATAAAAAGAAATTACGATTTTCAAATACTACTAGTAGGTAAATGGTAAATGTTAAATACTAATTTCTGGGATTATGATTTGCAAACTATAGATTTGAACAAACCTAGTGTAGCCTTTATTATCATGACATTGTCAAAGCTTGTCTTATTCCGTTGTCACGAAAAGAGGCTTTTCTGACTGATACATCACTTAAAAATAGAATGATATGATAAGCACTTTTCATGTGATTCACGGTCCTTATGAAGGTTAGTCGGAAAATAAATTTCTACAAACGCTTTCTGATTTTTATTGTATATAATCCGATATGAGATTGTCAAAAGAACGTTTAGCAGCTGAGGAACAAAGATGGATAATGTAAGTGCAAAGACAGCGTCAATGGGAATTCGATGAACCCATGCGACCGACATAGTATATAAATTATGAACACTGGACTATATCATATTGCGCAAACTCATAAGCGATTATTAAAAGTGTAAGATATGTTTTCGGTCAGAAGAATGATTGATCTAACGAGATTTCAACTAAAAATCCTATAATCTGCCAATAACATCTCTAATACATAATGAAAATATGGGTCAATATAGCCGACTTTATCTGTTTAAGTATGAGTACTAAAATGATTACGAAAAAACATTGGCAAAGATTCATTTCTTTCTAATAGTCTTATCTTGAGGTCACTAAAAGCTGAAAGATTAAGAACTATAAATCATTGTTATTAAATTTACATCTATAGAATAAAGTCAATGTTGCAAACTTTATGCTAATCACTGCTTTTGTTAGAATAGACACAATACAGATTCTTAGTAGAGATCCATTAGTTTTAAAAGATTGGATAAAATTGACCTTCCATTTGGTTATGAAATATACTGATGAAGCTATTTAATGCATAAAATCATAAAATGTTATTTCATAATATTCATAAATTTTTGTAGGAGAAACTAGAATACCATTTGGTTTAATCGCACTGGAATTTTTTTAGAAGTTTTCTTGGTGGCAAAAACAGGAAATTTAGTGAATTATAAATATATCCTACGCGTTTACATTTTTTTATTGGAAATTGGAACTTACATCTTGGGAGATAAGTAGCAGAAATATTTACGCTCACAGGAATGATTGATCTAGGGAGCTTACGCTTGGAGAGAATATCATCTGTCTGTACTACGCAAGATTCTATTTGCACAGAGGCAAAGTCGAAGTGAAAATAAATCATTCAAGATTTTGATTGGCGTGGGGCAGTTGTTTAATGCATTAGCTATCAGAATCTGTGTTGTGAAGCATACCTACGAACATGATTTCGAATAGAGCCACATTACACTAACATTTGGAATATTATCTATTATCCAAGGTGTAACTAAGGACTCAAAATTGTAAGGTGTGTTTGCTATATCAAATGCATTTTACTGATTTTTATCCGATTTGAATTAAAATTGGTCAATTTAATCTAATACCTATAATAAACTAAAGCACTCACCTAATTGTTTGAATTTATTTCAAAAATCATGTGAAAATGACAAATTATATGACCTTTGCATTTTAAGCTGTTTTCGATGTTATTGCTCTTCCTACGCAATTTCCAGAAAGACCGTAGACAATTATATAATCTCTGTCTTTTCCCTGGTTTTGCTAAGAAACAGCATGCGAATATTGGGCTAATCTTTATTCTTCAGGATTTGCAAATGTTTTGTAAGACACACCATGTGATGTTCTACCGAAGTGGTGTGTTATCATTATCTGTGTCTTGTCAGAGCTCATTTGCTAATAGTAACTTCTGACATGTATACCATAGATTTGTTGCTATTTTCGACTTCGACTTGTAGATAATTGACTTAAAGGGCATTCATTTAAAGATGTGTATTCCGATCATTTCTACTCATAAATCAAACTAGAGATACATAACCCCTGTAAAGTTTTATAAAAGTTTCACATCAATATTATGTTTTGTTGAATAGATGAGGTCAAAATAGTGCTGAATTACTATAATATTTTGTTAACAAGAGTAAATGTCGTTTCTATGGATTGCCTGTAGCATTACTTTGGCGCAAGGTATGGAAATAAAACTTGACAATTGCTTTGTGTAGTTGATGGCTCCTCATTCAAATATGAAATCAATTTGTCACCAGATCGGAACACCTACCTTTAAAAATACATGAAAGTTATATACGGTATAGTACATTTTGATTTATCTTGTAGTGTATCTAGTAGCGTATCTTGTATTTAGTTTTTTTGTGCGCCACAGTACTTATGTGAATGGCGCTATATAAGTAACGTGTATTATTATTTTTATACAACAAGAACCTATTGGTACCCATTATTCAGTCTCTACTGGATAAACACGTGTTCCTTTTAAGGGTTATTATTAATTAGACTATAATACTAGTCAAAGAATCGATTGCGTTAAAATATGTTTTTTATTTGCTCTGAATCAGTCGTCGGGTCACACATTTACAAAAGGAATAGTAGGAATTTTGATTCGGAGTGCGTTTAGGTTTTCTCTTCCCTTCAAGTTCCAAGCTTACATGTAATTACACAAACTCCGATTATTCTTGTATCTAGTAAAGATCATCTGTAAAACAGGTTGAGGCTTCTTTTTAGGCGGTATTGAAATTGAAAGTCAAGGAGAGCATGGATTATTTATTTTGTTGCTTTGACATAAAGTGGATTATCCTATACAGAACAAAACTAAAATAATTATGACAGGAAAATTGTTTAGAACATAAATGTGAGATTAATTATAGATTATAACTGCGTATTGTAAAACAATAATGCACCGCGTTTTAATTTTCTTTAAGTTGTTAGCACTCACGAGGCGCAGCCGAGTGAGTTAGACAACTTCGACTTCAGCACAAGGTGCATTATTTTGGTACAATTTCACGATCGCCAAGTAAAGAGCAGTTATTAATCTATTTCATACACGACAATTATTAAAAAAAATTGTAAAGAAATTAAACAGCATAATTATTTAAAAAAGTGTTTTCTTTTTCAATAAAACAAAGAAAATACAACCATTAATCGTCCCATGTTAATCATTGTAATTTAGATTTACCTTTCTTTTCAAATGAAACTTGCCATACAAGCGCGAGCAAGTTACGCGTACGCGTACATGGAATTGTACAACGCACTATGCAACTAGACGAGATTAATGAATGCGTATAAGTTACCAACTGTTCAATTAGATTTATATTTTCAACGCGTACTTAACGCAGAGCGTATGAAAATTTGTTCAATATGACAAATGCAAGCTGAATGCATAACATCATATTATATTGTATATCGTATATTCGCTATTCCTCGTACAATGACAATATCTAACATTCCTTATGAAACGTGATACTCATTTAAAGGAGCCCTGTTCGATTTGGTCCGCATTTTTGCAAACTTTCTGAGATTTTAGTACCAAAACATTCCTCATATTTTCTCATTACCCATGTGAAATTTTACGGCTGAATGTCCCGTTTCGGATAAGTGAAAATGTGTTAAATAATGGTAACCATAAAATTACTAACACAGTAAAGTTATAGGCAAGTGGAAAATACAAAATTGCTCATAAAATCAAAACGGTTGTTCCGATTTAACTGAAATTTGAAATTGAAGCATCTTAAGTGATGATCTTTTATGTGACAGTGAAAACTAAAGTTTGAAAAATCGGACAATGTGCCTTTAAACACATTAAGTGATTCCATCGTTAGACAGATGTAATGCATACAAATGACAGTCGATAAAAATGAGGTTAACCTGTTGCATTATTGTCAAATCATTATCAAATTTATTGTTATTTGAAATTAAAGGTAATTCTTCAGGTATGGAATAAAAGGTATGGAAAGGAATGCAAAAATAGTTTTATAAGTTTTAACTCTTTACAACATTTATATAACCTTCATCACTTATCACTTATCACGTCAATAAATTGTGAATAAAATTTTAAATTTAACGTTTATCACTAGTTTTACTGAAATTAATGAAAAAATATAACAAAGTTCCCTAGATAAAGTTTCTAGAAATAGATCCAGATCTTTTGAAGATTATATTTACGTAGATATGTTTACCTCCCTTTTATTAATTGTAGAATTTTAAAGGATACTGATAAATCTATAAAATACATTGAAATATTATTTCATTATACTGCATTTATGATTTATGTCATAGTGAAATCAGGCGGAGACACAAAAATAGAATGTAAAATCTTTGTTAATCGTACTTGATTATTTAAAGTTTCTTTTTGGCAGAAACAAACATTTAGAACCTGATTGGTAAGTTTTTATATGAAAAGTACAACTTTTAATACTTAAGTACAGGAGTAATACTAATAGGAAATAGGCTAGTATTAATATATAATCCTGTACACGTCTTCAATGTTCTAATGAAAATTGGAACTGGCATCTGCAAAGATAAGTAGCAGATATATTTACGCACACAGGAATGATTGATCTAGTGAGCTTACACTTGGAGAGAATATCATCTGTCTATAATACACAAGATTCTATTTGCACAGAGGCAAAGTCGAAGTGAAAATAAATCATTCAAGATTTTGATTAGCATGGGGCAGTTGGATAATACATTAGAGAATATGTATTGTGAAACATACCTACGAGCAAGCTTTGGAACAGAGCTACTATCATTAGTGATGTCACTGGTATATGTAACCATCACACAGGCACGTCTGAACTATCTGTCGTCTGTCGAAGCTAGGGCAGTTTGCAATAGTAACTTTTGAAATGAATATTACGGATTCGTTGCTATATTCGACTTATACATAATCCACTCAACGGGTGATAACCTTAAATTATTACTCATGTATCGTATACACTGTACACATAAACTTATTGGTATACATTCTTTGAATTCTACTGAATTAACAATAGAGATAAATTACAAAGATACAATGGCGAATGATACCTCAATTATTTTGATTAAAATGCATAGGAGTGTTCATGTTTACATGATGTTAATGACAAATGATGTAAAATGACATATTCTATCAGACGTCTTAGAATAAGCGACACAGGGTAACGTTTTCAATTCTACATATGTGACCGTCCATCTCAATCCAGCCGTAAATACGGCCTATTGAATTTTCATTCGTCAAAAACATTTGCAAAGACCATGCTATAGAAAAATTAAAATGACATCTCAATGAATTTGCCAAAGGTTTTCATGTATATAGTTAAAGATGAAACCGAGACAAATGCGTTCAAAGTTCTCCAAGCCCTATATTTCTGTTGTCCTGAGAACATGTAGATGTATTTCATATTTCCGATCATTTTCTTTAAATAAAACTTTACAGGTGTTTTGAAACAAGCAAAAAGGTTGAGAATCTGCAATATAGGTCAATTACAACCTTTGTATAAAATTCATTTGTAGCGCAAATTGACGGTTGCCTTATTAAAGGCTAGTTCTAGGTAAACGGTCACTTGATGCTGAGCATGTGTTATATATTGGGTATTAAAGTTGGGCAGTAAAAAATTCCCTTACTACACTATGTTTTTCATGTCAAAATCCCCTTATTTTATGTCATACATTAGAAAATTTGGTATCATATAAGATAATAATAAATATAGTTTAACAAAATGAAAACTGTATGTGTTTAGCTAATTTGGTTTTTAATTGGGATTAATTAATGTATTTATTGATCAAAGCGGTGGAGGATGCGCAGCCGGAGGATTACATAATTTGGTACTTTTTCCACATACTTGCATAGAGTTTCACAAAGTTTAGACACAAAAATACCAAAGTAAAATTACACATGCGACATAAAAATATATGGAATGGAAGGTGATCTGGGGTCATCTGGGGTCAAACAACCGATACGGTTAATATAGGTACAAGTGCTTGAAAAATTTGGCACTATACCCACATACTTTCATGTTTCATGAATTTTCATAAGAAAATACACCTTTAAAGAGTTGACATATGGCATGATGAATTGGGGGTAAAAGTATTTTAGGGGTCATCTTGGGTCATTATTTATTTTTCAAAAGTTTAATCATCCCGAATAAGCAATTGGAAGATTAACAAAAGCTTAAAAAGAGGTTTATCCGATAGATACTGGATAGTAGTTGTGATGTATGTAGCTATATAGAATATTAAGCATGTTCTTGGTTACAAAAATGGCATCTGAAAAATGTTCACTTTTCAAATGTTTCTTATGTTACACCACCCTGTATATTTTCTACACACCCTGTATAATGACCTTGAAACTATATATAATAGGATAACATAGATTCGTTATTTTGTCTTCTTCAAAAAAGCGATAAAATAGAAATTATGAAGAAATTTGAAAGAATATAAATGTGAGACAAATATTTCTCCCAACAAATACAATCTGCATAACATCATATAATATTTCATACCATACATATTATTGCAAACTACAACATTTACTGCACTATGTCCGCACTATGACAATATATTACAGCTTTTAATGAAATGCGATGTATAGGCCTACAAATCAGAGTAGAGAAGAAATAAAATCAGTATTTACTCAAAATGACTAATATAATTCATGATTTGTCATCGCAACGGACTAATTAATGGTAAATATCTATCAGAAATTAGTAATTCAATTCGTCATTCAGTTAGTCCTGCGTCATTCAGTTATTCAATTGACTAATTAAAGACGCATTTGATATCTACTAATTAGTCATGTAATCAATCATTTATCAAATAACTAATAATCACCAAATTACAAATTGAATATTTAGAGATGGAAACCATTTTTTTCAACATTTCAAAGACATTACAAAAAAAATTCATGAATTATGAAAAAATCACTCTGCATGACTAATTTCAAATAGTCAAATAAGACAATTTTTTTTACTAATTAACGTTTTCAGTGTATGCTGTACTAAGTAGACATCGTTTGGAGGTGTAAAGAGGGAACATACTAATCAGGCTCTTCCTCTTTTTCATAGCTCTTCCTCTACAATCTGAGAAACTCCTTAAATATCATAATCATTGTGTTTTTGTTGAGAAACAGTATATAGATGTTTTTCCTTCTGATTTCGCCTACGTGGTACACCAGGAGATGGTCTAACGAAGTGGTGTGTAACACGTCTAAACTATCTGTCATATGTCAAAGGTCATTGTTGCAATAGAAACTTTATGACATGCATATCATAGCTTTGCTGCTATACTCGACCTGTAGATAATTGACTTAAAGGGTGTTTACCTGAAGATATATACAAGTATTACATATACATGAACCTATCTGTTTATTTATAAAAAAAAAGCCTATTCGAGGCTAGTTTAAACAGAATCAAACCCAAACTATGTAGAATTTTTATGATCACTTTTTAAAGATGATACGTCTATTTCAAAATACACTAACTTAGTACTATTTAGTTAAATATTTATATGTATTTTATTTTATATATCAACCTAAATTGTAGAATAAGAGAATATTTGACTTTGGTATTTTTAAATGACATGTAAAATAATCGATTTCTTTTCTCCAGATTGTTGAAAAGTTGTCTTGTGGTAAATAAAAAATGACAGATACATGTAATACCCACTTGTTTTAAAGCATGATGAATATTCATGTTAATGTGAATTTGAATTCCTACAAGAAAAGTCTCAAGCCACTTGGCACCAACAATTGCATCTTGAAAGAGAAACATGGCGTTCATGTAACCAGAAGGTCCATTATAATTTGCCATTAGTTAGAAATCAAACGCATATTTATGAAAAACCAAACATTGAAGTGTCCACAACGAGAGACTTTTGTACATACAAATGCCTTGAAGCTTTGTTTCATGGCGAAGTATGATTAAGAATACATTCTATCCTTGTATAATAAAATGCAATCAGCAATAAGCACTTGGCCAGCAACATAGCTTATCTAAAATGCCAGCATTTCTTTCATTAAATGATTAGTTATATGTGTCCATTCGTCTCGAACCAGCCGTAAATGCAGCACATTTTATTTTACACTTTTAAGGTTGTAATTCTGTAAATTGATATTCACAGATTTACAATCTGAATACTTGCTTCAGAGCACCCACAATGTTTCAATTCAAGAATATGGCCCAGATTATTAAAACTCTATAATTCATGGGACCAAGAGGTCGATTTACGGCTTCTTTGAGATGAAAGGCCACATATATCATTTTGTATGTCTACAAAGCCTTGAATAGTATGGTTCTCTTCAAAATGCTGATACTGCTGAATATAAACAAAGACTGCGCTCCTCATCAGACCATACCCGGCTCACTGTTTCCAGATCTTCAAAACGTGCTGGTGATGCTAGTTTTCTATTGCGGCAGCTCATCTTTGGAATGATCTCCCAATGTGTCTGTGTGAAGCTCAGTCTTTGCCTGTGTTAAAGCGGCAGCTGAAAACTCAATTGTTTCCTTAATTATTGCTGCTCTCTGTTATTGTTTCTGTATTTTTGTTCCTGTAAAGCGCTCTGTTGTTTGTGGGGTGCTATATAAATGTTTGTATGATAATAATAGGGCAGGCTGGAATTATTATTTCAAGTTACCCAGCCCTTAAACAATGTTTTTTTCTTTATAATATTTTACAAATTGACATCCAGGGCTATTGCTTACACTCTCAACATTCAAGGTCAGTGAGATATCACGGGCAGCGGTATATTACTTTCAAAGCCATCATTCAAGGTGGTGTTGAGGTAGCTACATTCTCGAAACCAAGATGGCCAACCTATAAATACTTACTATCATTCCCAGACATTGACATCATGCGCTTGAAGAAGTCAACAATATTATATGATATATCTGGAAAGAATTTTAAGATATCTAAAGGCTGTTTTAACAAGCACGAATAAATCAAAAATATGAATTAGGGTGACTAAAAACATGCAATGTTCTCATTTATCATGAATCAATTTGGATGAAATATACACACGCATAATTGGGCACATTAACAAGATGTGAATTTAAGTGACATAAGAAATAACAAAATTAAATGCGCTTCTTCAATGAATTTTAAAAACATTAATCATACAATTGTTTTCATCAGAAAATGTGCTAAATCTTTAATGGGACAATTCACCAACCAAAGCATCCCCAAGGCCACCTTTATTAAAATTAATATTCAGGGTTTAAAGGACTCATGACCATTGCATAATACAAATGTAAAACGGTCTTTACAAATTAATTTGCTTTTTGTGAAAAACTGTAAAATTTATTAGTCAGTAATTACAACACAGTCGCCAATAGCATTATAGAGGTTATTAAAATGCTGTAAACCCTCCATAAGTAAAATGAATGATTAGAACCATGTTAAATTCGTATTTGTTTGTTTTTTGAAATAGAGTAAGGTAACATTCTAATTAAATCAGAATCATGAATTTCACCTTTTATCTTTTTTCAATCACCTTTACTCTTTTTAACAAAGTTTGACTACGATTATTTGCAACATTGACAAGATGTTGCAATGTTCGTGTTGTTCCTACGGACAACATGACCTATTTGTCTTCTCTGTGAGTCCAGATGAGAGGACAATCTAGTGATTACTTCTATTATTCATAGCTGATCGTGACAACTGAGATTTCTGCTTTTCAGTGTCTCACGCCCTAGTATTGAATTCAGGTGGCCACTTCAAACATTAATAAAAGGAATTAAAACATAGTTTTAATTACCATTAGTTCTCCGTATACACGTATTACAAACAACCAAGAATGAATGAGCTCAGAGAGTAGTTCTCTTTTATTCGTATTCGTTATATCATATTAATCAGGTTCCAACATCCAAAACATTAAAAAATGTGTTATAAACCAAGATAAAATTCCTCCCTCCATTCAAGTTTTACTCAGTACAAAAACTTTAAACTCGATTTTCTCAGAACTATAGTTTTCGGATTCAGCCCGATTCCAATTTGAATGTAACTTTGCAACCGAACATCCAATAACCAAAAGCAAGATGTCATTTTAAAGCTTAAACTTTCAGATGATACCAAAAATAATTTGTGATTTTGGTATCCTTAAATTATTTTTGGTATCCTTAAGGTACCTTTAGATATGACGGGGCACATATGTTAGGCATACGTTGATCCAATATACGTCGTTGAGTGACAGGGACATTATCAACCATTCAAAATTCACTTCGCAATTTTGCAACTTTAAGATCGTCAGGAGAAAGTCGACTGCAAACGTCAACGATCAAGACATTAGGAATGTTTATAATTTATTGCTCTACCTGATGAACCTCTTTAAGAAATTTAACAAGGTAATTTAAAAAATGACAAACTAGTGAAATAAGGTAAAAGTTACTTTATGTAAGGGTATGTAATATTAACAATATCGCAAGTATTCTCTTCTAGTAACCAAAAACTAGTTCGGGTGAAAACATAAAAGGAAAGACACTTAATAGTAATACTTTCATTCATTATGCATAGCAAAAACTGAATTTAGACCATGTTTGAATTGGATAGAAGGAGGGATGAAAATATTACCTTGCACAAACTAAATTTATTATTTTTCGATTATTTTAACTGAAACAATTGATACATACAATAAATTTATTATTCTTGTTTATATATATGATTGCTAAGTTTCAATGTTTAAAAAGATACGTCATACATCAAGTTTTGGCCTGGTTTTAACTAACCTGTATACAATTATGCCCCTTTACTTGAGAAGTGGAAGAAATCTTTAAACAGATGCTTAAATTATTTATATATTTTCCTCCAAAGCAAGTCTTTTGTTTTTGCCTCTGTTATGTGTTTCTTGGTTAACGCAAAATTAGAAGTGCTAGCTATGACAAATTTAGAATGTCCTTGCAGACCAAGAAGTTGAGCGGATAGGTATAATATAAAAGTATACATTGACTGCAGTACAGTTTCGTTTTCATGAATATTTCTTCCAGTTTTATATATATATAAAAATATTTGCATTCTACACTTTAAATACTGTTATTATGTTATTTCTATTCCTATAAAAAAATAATTTTCTAAGTTAAAAATTAATTGATACAGAATTATATATCGTTGATACAGATTTTTTAAATCATTAAGAATAAAATCTAAAGCATCTGTTTTCTACTCAGGTCACCCCATACAGCTTATACATTATCATAACTATCTATCATATCATAAGATCAAAACTGCTTTAGCATGAAAGAAAGCAATACATTGTCCAAGGTCAGCTGTAAAAAAGTTTTTGCGCAATGTCCAGATTGAACTTAGAATGAGCATGGTATTAAAGGAAGAGATGAGATAGGCATATAATAAACCCTTTATCGAAATTTATATAAAAATACATGCATTAAGGCTGCGATCACATAGAACTATACTATTCGGGTATACGTTGCACGATTTCACCTGGGCATGCGTATAGATTCAATCGAACACGTGAATTTGATGCTACCCGGTCACATAAGAGGGCACTATTCGAAAAAAACCGTATAGCTCTCCGTGCCTGTATAAAATATAGCCATCGAATAGCGTATAGCGAATACCGTATACCGTATACTTCTATGTGATCGCAGCCTTAGCAAAACGATTAAGAAATGAAAAAAAAAAAACCCCGAGCATTTAACATTCAACATATATCTACAATCGTCAATTGTTATGAAAGGTTGTAAATGACTGTTATAAACAAAAAACACAAACCTTGTAACT
>JXSR01S029060.1:864-15371 GCA_000969725.1 Ophiothrix spiculata
AGGGAGGTCCTGGGACAGGGAGGGAGAGAAACTGCGACATCAAAATATTTGACTCCACACTCCAATGCACTCATAACTATTTCATTATCACTAAAGTGTCCCAAGTATTTTTGGCCAAGATTGTAGTCGGGACTCAAACCCGGCCTCCCGTTACCTAAAGCGAGTTTGCAGTGCATAGACTAATAGAGGACTAGGCACCACCAGCTGCCACCAAATTGTAATGGGCCAAACGTAACCCACCCACCTTACTTTACTGTAATAATCAGGAGCAGCTGATAAGGAGGCATACCAGCGCTTAATTAATTCCCAATTTTTTTATAGAACCTAGCCAGGACTCGAACCCGGGACCTCACATTACCCAAAGCGAGTTTGCAGCGCATGCATCTGCATATTTTTATCGCAACCCGAGCGTGATAAAAATACGCCGACGCATCAGATACAGAGTTGTTGATTCATGATAAACAACTCTGCGGCGTGTTTGAATACCTTTCAACAACGAAAATCTTCCTGAAAACGTATGAATTAAATTCTAAATGTTTTCAATTTAATAGATAGGCCTACTCATCTTCATAAAAGATATTTATTATAATCTGAAGCTAGTTTGTGAATGTTTGCTGTTTTGATGTTTTAAAATTTTCCCAAGAACCGAGCTTTTGCACATAATATAAGTGCCCGGCTCACAATGAGCAGTGTGCCGACTTATGTGTACTGCGTAAATGCTCTTCCGTAGACGCTGTGCTGTACGTGAGGCGCTAATTTGAATAGGACTATCAACTGTGGATTCATCACGAATCAACAACAGTACACTCCTGTATAAGGAGATCAGTGAGTTGTTAAAAATATCCTAAAATTTTCAATTAATTTAAGAGCTCTAAGTCTAATATCAGCTTTATGGTATAAGTATGGTACACATTATGCATGTTCTTTTTCAAAGCTTGCATTTTCAGTTTACAGGTGTAAATTGCTACCACTTTCAAGCTTGGTTGTAACTTACAGATAGAGGGCAAAGATCATTGTCATGGGTAACCCTATGCAAGTTCTTGATCTGTTTTTATATTTCATTGCATGCAGATATTTGATACGAGTCCAAGAGTTAGTTGAAGAGGAAGGTCCAGGGATTTTACAAGATCATGATGACAAAGGCCACACACCAGTCCACTGGGCAGCCCTTGGTGGCCATACAAATATCATACGTCTTATGGTGCAATACAAGGTACCTCTCGGTAAGTGGCACAGATCATATGATTTCACAATTGTATGTTCTAATGGGCATCCATAATACATCTGATGATGAATTACTGAGTACTTATAAAATCAGTCCGGGAGAACGGTTGAATCTAGTAGGCTACAGGATGAGCAGTGCAGATGTGGATGTGGCTTTATTCAGTCGCATATGTAGCTATAAAATATCTTTGTCTTTGACCCTTGTTGCTTTCATGCACACAAAGTTTGTCTTCATTATTATCTTTTTAAATCTGACCCATGAATAAAAAAATTCATCAGCTATACATTTTTAGTCAAAATGGGGCTGTCTCCAGCCGGTAGATCCGACTTCATTCAATCGCATGTAGCCTCATGATTTCTTTTGACTCCAAACACGTCATTACTTTGCATGCACACAAGCAAGTCAGATCATTATCTCTCTAGATACATATCTAAAATTGTATCAAGAAATTCAAAAAATCACCAGGCCAATAAGTAATTATAACTTTTTGTCAGCTTTTTGTAGTTAACTAATAATTTCTTTTTGATTACAAATCCATGGAATATGCAGGGTATCATTAGATTTCATTGGTCTTTTGGAAGCCTGAAAACAAGAACGTAAGATCTAAGAGCAAATATGCAGCTGCATGAAGCTACAGGTCTACCCCCTGTTGGATCAAGTCGGGCCGCTTGATCCCCTAGGCCGCTTGATCCCCTAGCTAGCCTGCTGGATTCAGCTGTTCTCCAGGACTGAGAATCATTGTTTCCATCCACAGAAATTAAGGTAGTTCTTCAAGATTTGCCGCAGGTTAGTTTTAACTGAATGGCCAATGTGAAGGCCAAGTTAGATCACACTCTCAAGGTATTAGCCCTGATCACAATTTTTTTCTGTACTCTTTCCTTTTTTCCTCTACTTTTTCCAATTTTATGTAATTTATAGAAAGTCAGTACTCCCCTCCTCTAACTTCCATTAACAATCCTTGCTGAACTTGAGGAGACATCCTCAAGCCCTAACTACAAACATCTTCCACTGGTAGATAAAATATATTTTTACACCATTTATGTTGTATCAAGCTCCATCTCCATTTTTCTTCAAAGCTATAGACGTAAGTTTTCACCTTCAAGATAACCAAAGTAAGAAATACTACATGTAAGAATGATCTAGGCCCTACAATATTTTTGAGTTGACTATTAAGTTTTTCATTTCAAAGGGTTTTTGTAGCCATGCTTGTTGCTACATTCATTTGTGTGAAAGCCAATTATTTATGCACAAATCTACGGCATATGGTTGGTCGATTCCAGTACTCGTGAAATACTTACATTCCATGCATTGCATTTGAGTTAAACAATGCAGCTTGCGCAGAAACTTTTTTTTAAAAGTAGACCAATCCATTTGGGCTGTGTCGATGGTCATATTTTCTTATATGCCATTTTTATCTTCTTTACATTGTAGATAACCAAAGTAAGAATGATCTAGGCCCAAGACCAATCCACTGGGCCTGTGTCAATGGTCACATAGCAGTGGTAGACATTCTATTGCAGGCCGGTGTACCTATCGACACTGTAGACAACAAAGTAAGTACATCACAATTACTGTTATAATTTCAGACCAACAGGAAGCATACAATGTGAGCTACATTGTTATATTTCTTTATCCCAGAAACCTTTTTTGTGCCATAGACCGTCGTGACTTTGGACACGACTAAAAAAAGTATTGTTTCATTTACAACATTTTTTCTGTTGGTATTTCTAGATTTTTTTCTGCATATTACTGTATGTTGTGCTCATATGTATATTGAATTGCCTTATATGGTTTTAAGACTTGACTTTGCAGGGTCCCTGAAATGCTTGATTTTGGGCGTCTTCAAACTTTTGGTACTCTTGGAACAAAGAAGAATGAAAGCTCAGCTTATTGGTTGGTTAGGGAACATAAAGGAATCATGCACCCAGATGTATAGTTATAATACCTGCATTATTTACCTTTGTAAATCTGAAAATAAATGTCAAAAAGATTGGATTTTAAGTCAATATTCCATTCACATGTCACGTCCAACACTTACGACATAAAGCTTATTATCTGCTCATTAAATAGTTGAGATTTGCTGGCATTTGGTACAAATATTTTCCACACTACACCTATTAAATCCAAGAAAAAGTACTCTGCTTTGTCACTGTTTTGATTTCTTAAACAAAACTTTTTTGTAATGTCAAAAACCTGTTTTTGGCAAAAAAAGAGCAACCAAAAATGTCATAAAATTGTCACAATTTGAACTAGAATGTTCATATTTCAGCTTGAATTGCCTAGTATACATTTGACATAATCATAAAAACAAGTCTTATTTCTTTCGGCACTAGAGATAAATTTCCAAAGAAACTGCATGCATTTTTTTAAAAAAATCATACTTCTTGATCAAAAAATGAATAAAGGAAAAAGATTGAAGATTGAGGTGTGCTATAATTTGTTCCCCTAAAATTTATACTCTTATGCACATTTTAAACATAAGACAAAGTTTGTTACTTAGTTTGAAAAAATGACCCCCAGGTTGACAAAGAGTTGGCCATATATCAGATTGTTTCATTTGTTCTTTTTCACAGGGCTGCTCTCCTCTCATTATTTCATGTCAGTATGGACAAACTATGCTAGCAGGTTATCTTATGGGGAAGGGGGCAAGGTTACAGCTGACTGACAGGGAGGGGGATAATGCACTACATTGGGGTGCATTCAAAGGTAGGAGCGCATGATCTGATTCATAAGAAATATTGAAATACTGCAATATTAATTTGCTTGATTGGAATTTAGCAAATGTGTGACTTAACCAACATGTAAGTGCTTTTAAAGGCAGAATGTCTTCAAAAACGGCTAGTGATATAAGTTGCACTTCACTGTGTACTATCTGATGATACCCTTTAAAATTCAAGACCTGATCTAGGGTTCTTTTGGTTATTATCAAATGCATAAGATTCATGTTTTATTCTAGGTAGAAAGACAACTTTGACATGCCATGTGTTGAACAGCAATAAGTCGGCCAATTTTGTAGCAGTCCCACAGTAATATAATGCATTAGGACAGAATATTATAGCGTACTGACATATTTACTGAGGAATTTTATCAAGGTTTTCTCTTTTTGCCTGAAGATCTATTATCAAAGTCATACAAAACTCTCTTCTAATGCTTAAGTCACAAAGAACTTCGGAACCTGCACGCGGGTAACCCACAAGAGTGTTAACTTCAAGGATTATTGCTGTGAACTCTACTTTAGCACTCCAGCTCGACAAGAGCTTGGGTGACTACTACCTCTGTATGTGACTTTAGCATTACTCTGCTTGAACAGTATTTTTTGGTCTTCCCTGAATTATTTTTCTCCCGTATAGGTAAATGTGAGTTGACCAGACTACTTATATACTCGGGCTTCAACCCTCGGCAGAAAGACAACTTTGGTCAGGTGAGATTTTCTTATGGTATGCTGTGCTTAATCACAAAACTAAATTATTGTTCACATACTTCAAAAAAAATTAATTTTAAAATTTAAACATTTTGTATTATTATGACAATGCTTCTAACATTGACAGTAGACTGAGTAGAGGTTTGTACATTGTACATTAATTTTTCACTATCAACATTTTCATTATATACATTTGGATCTTATTATTGAAATAATTGAATTTTCTACAAGTTTGATTTGTATAAAATTTAATGATTTCAATAATGGTAAAGTTAAATCTTATCAAATATTTTTAGTTTTATAGCAAATGAAACCCATACAATTGCTCAGTTAAGACCACTGATTTTAATCAGATCCTCCTTTTATAACTGTCATTAAAGTAATAAATTAACTAAAGCATGTAATGCTATTTGTACTGAATAGTCAGTTGATCATTTCTGCAAACATCCACATTGATACCAGTTCAGATAAGGCCTTGTAAATAATGTATACATCAGTATGTTTACTTATTACACAGCCAAAGTGTGGTTGTTAACTTCAGCTGTATAGGGTATCAATAGGTTCTTCGGGATGCACCATTAGACTTCCAGGTGGGGGCTGGAAGTTTTTCCGAAGAAAAAAATTGACTCACCATGTCAGAGAAAAAAAAATAATTTGACCCACTGGTTGAGGAACTTTCTTCATAGAAGTAAAGGAAAAAAAACTTGTCTCGTAAATTTTTGCGGGAAAAAAAACATTTTCTCGAACTAAACTGACAGCCCCCTGAAAATCAAATGGTACGTCCCTTACAATATTGGAATAAATAGTCCTCAAATGTCAGTGAATTCAGGCATAGTAAACAGGGTATTGTGTCTAGCATCTGGCAAGCTTTTTATTACGGAAATGAGATCCGGGTGCAACTTTCTCAAAAAATCTCAGTTCATGGGGATTTGACCTGAACTGAGGGCAATTTTTGAAGGACCAGGGCCCTATTTCATAAAAGTTAAAATCATGGAACTTAGGATGAATTGTTCATCTGAACTCTGGATAGAATTTTAAATTTTGAGTTTATATTAATGCTATTAATACTATTATCTTCTACCTCATAAAAGTATTTAAAATATGATTTTTTTTCATCTAACAAAAGATAGGACAAATCCTACAATTAAGACTTAGGTTGATTTTATCTGTTATGAAATAGGGCCCATCAGGTTTAATTTTTCAAAAAAATCAAGAAATGGATGGAAAACAATTACTACAGGCAAACTAAATTAATGTCACATGGACCAGGGGCACCCAAGCTTTTTTTTAAGAAAACAGGATCCGGGGGCAAGTTTCCTGAAAAAATTGCCCCCTGCTCACGGGGATTTTACCTGATCCAGGGGCAATTAACTAAGTTCTGGGGGCAATTGTTAAAAAAAAATAAGCAAGTTTTCCTGAACGTAAACTTACTATACCATAATACATGTTTCCAAATTTTACTTGCAGAACTGTATCAAGGATATTTATGACATAATACCCCTTAAAGGGCCCTAGCGGCCCCTGCAGGATAATTACCTAATGCTGCCCCTGCACCAAGAAATATTTTAGTGTGGTTGTACAGAAAAGAAAAACTAAAAAAAAAAACCACCCAGAAATTTACATTTTTGAATTAAAAGCAAAAAGTGCCCGGTTTCCCTGTTATAAGGGTTTAAAGTTTTACTTTTCTGCATATTTGAATACGAAAGTACGTTTTTAAATGACCGTATTTGCTTAACAAAAGATCGTTTTCGACTAATTGCAGTATATATGGTACATTATACAATTTAAATAATTTTATAATTTTTGGCATCTTATACATAAAAAAATGGCTATGCCACCAAGCCCCGTCCACCAATCTACCAAAAGCAACAACACCCAGTCACATTAACAAGTTCATGGTAGAATTTGACTTTTTGGGTAAGGTAATGGTCTGAACACTGGCAAGAACTAATTAAGCTCTTTTATGAGTGATGCTGCTGAAAAGTATACACAATATGGAGGCATGGCAGCCTAAATGAGTTGACCTTTTCCTCTCTCTCTACAGATACAAGTCAGTGGAGAAGTACTTGCCCTTTGACCTTTTTGATTTATTTTTTATCCATTTAAAAACAATATTTTAAACTTCAAAACTATATCATCAGAGAAAGAAAACATTGAATAAAAATACAACCAATATCAAGATGATTATGATAGGGGGGTGTGTGTTTATGTGTTGAGACTTTTTAAAGGGGTAAAAAAGGGTAAATTGTAGTCTTTCCGAAATGGATAAAAACGATATACAATGAATGAATCAAACAAGGAAGTTGTACATTGTGTGTTGCATGTCGCGATGTTTGCAATCAACATGGGAAAATTCATAGTAGCCGCGGTGACGGCACAACTGGATATAAGGTGACATTACTTCTGACATTTGCAAAGATTATGCCTATTTATCATGTTTATTGAAAAAGGAAGGAAGGGAAAGAAAGAAAAGAAGAGGAAGGTTTAACCTTTCTTCATATGAAGATGAGTTTTGTCATAAATACAAGGGGCTTTTAGGCAGGAAAAAGTACTATCTATCGGTCGATGTTTCGTTTTGTTATGTTTTTGCCGACCCGTGTTTTCGCAAAATTCGCGATAATTTGCCGTTCTATCGCGAAAATACATTGACAAACGAAGTAAAATGGGTTATCTATTCACATTATTACGTCTCTTTTTTACTTTTGAACATGTTTTATTTCACCAAAAACGTATGCATTTCCAATCTTTTCTTCATTTTCTCACAGGTCATACACATTATCATGATTGTACGGCTCGTTCCGGGGGCAATTTTACTTCAAATACTTGCGCCCTTCACTCTACTTTTCACCGTATCCGGGGGCAATTAGACGTTACACGGGCGCAAATTTGCGCTTTTGCGCCAGTTAAAAAAAAGCTTGGGGGCACCATTGCCCATGGGTGACAGGGATATGACAGGGTAATTGTTGAAGGACCGGGGGAAATTTGGCCTTTTGCTCCCCTTAAAAAAATCTTGGCATCTTGGTTTTGTATCAAAAGCAAGAAAAAAATGCCTTAATGCTGACAAATGGAGGAAGGATTTTAAAATTTGTTTTATTATAGTTATGATGGGATAGAGAAAAAAGGGGGTTCTAAAAAATTCCTACTTTTACTACTATATTTGATGTGTTAGCAATGATAATGGAAGGATGCTAAGTTTCATTGTCAAATTCAACCCCTATATATCTTTTTTTTTTCTTTGATTATTATTTATCAATGTCAACAACAAAAAATACTGCCCCCTAGAGCTGAAATCTTAAAATTTATTGGCTTTATTAGCAGATTTAATGGATATCTGCAATTTAAGTTGTAAAAGCAATATTTACAAATGAAACTTATCCTATTTCATGACTTATTGCATCAATACACACTTTTAGAGAATAGTCTCATGCACAATATTCAAGATTTTCAATATTCAAGATCAACATGCAGAACGAAAGTATACTTTTTTGACATTTCTGAATGTCTTTTATCAAAATGTGTATTTCGGTAGTTGACAGTTATTACTAAACATAGCGAGTGCACATTAACAAATAGATAAAATGATGAAATTTCATCCAATCTTTAAGGGCAAATTCACAGTGATCATATGTCACCATTGTGTCTGTAATTTCAATGAATCTGATATAATATGCAGTGTTTATTTAGATACTGGACTCAGGAGTTTTTAGCATTTTGTGTCTTGCCCTTGGGGTACACTTATTTTTGATATAATTGTAAAATTTGAGTAATGTTGCCTTTTCCATTCTCTTACCAGACGCCGTTACATTTAGCCTGTATTAGCGGTGACCTCAACACAGTCAAAATGTTATGTGAGCAAGATGGGGTAGAAATAGACATCGAGGACAACAATCACAAAACACCCTGTATGCTATCCAAAGGTCGGAACCATAGTGATATCGTAGCATACCTTGAGCGGATGTTGAACAGAAGAAGAAGTCTTATGCCTCATATAGATTTCAAGTATGTTGGATTAATAAGATATTATACAACTATTAAATGATCGTGGAATCTTGTCAAAACTGTTGGCCCTGAGGCGAGGTGGAGGGCGATGGGCACTCTTTTTCTCAAGATCAAACTTTGTTGGAAAGTATACCACATACCCTTAAGCTCACTAAAGGACTGATAAATCGGATAAAGATCCCAAATAAGATCATTAAATATTTGTTTGATATTTTCTTATTCAATTAAATATTCTTTGACCATTGCTATGGTTAATAATTAGATTTGGAAATTAGTCTACAGATATAATGTGACTTTGTAAACAGAGTAGGTTGAGCATATGATATAAAATCAAACTTTTATGAAAACTTGTTACCAATCAATTAACATTATTAAGATGTGTTAATCGGAACAAAATTCTGAAACATTGTAAGGTTTGGGTAGTGGGTGGTTGCAAATCCTCCAGATCTCCTTATGTGGTACCAATGGATAGGTATCGCTCCCTTCTTTGATGGCATTGATGCCAAAATCACGAACTATGATGTCATAATCACCTAAATCCGAAAAATCAGCATTTTTATGGACATTT
Source organism: Ophiothrix spiculata (assembly GCA_000969725.1). Lineage (NCBI taxonomy): Eukaryota > Metazoa > Echinodermata > Ophiuroidea > Amphilepidida > Ophiotrichidae > Ophiothrix > Ophiothrix spiculata. Next base: position 10,078 of record JXSR01S029060.1, read on the forward strand.
TGGAAAAAATCTAATTTGGTAAAAATCGTAGGAATATCTTGAATTTCATGTATTTTTTGCTAAATTAAATAATTTAGAAAATCACTAATTTTACCTAAATGCCAAGTTTGAAATGAATAGCTGCTATAGAATGTCTAATAAGCAGGGAGTTGATTCCATATATGAGGAGCAAAACTTAACAAGGAACGTGCGGAGAAAGTGACATGAGAAGTCCTTGATTCAAAAAGGCGATTTGTGGAAGTGGAACAAAGAGGTCTGCGATCAGTCTGAGTTTGAATCATGTTTGATTAAATAGCCAGGAGCTTGTCCATTGAGACATTGGTTAGAAAACAGCAATTCCTACAACTTTCATCATGGGTCAGAATTGTCAATGTATTATTAGAAAGAAAGAATTCTTTAGACTAATAGTTAGGGGTACCAAGAAAGCCTCTAATGTAGCTTATTTCCATTGGGATCCAATGTCTTTATGAAGGTTTAAATGCAGCATGAAAACGGAGTGCCCAAAGCAGAACCTGCAAAAGCAAGTATGGACTGAAAATCAAATGCACATACAGTGCTGGTACCGGGAATCGAACCCATGACTCATTGGTGCAAAGCAAGAGAAGTAACACTCTGCTAACCCGCTTCCCCTATTTTAAACAGTTTATCGAAGTATGATCGTTTTAGGCATTGAAGAATTGTCAGGATCAACTAGTCTTGACAGAGTAAAAACAATATAAGTAAAAATGAAAACATAGTCTCAAACATGCAAATGCTTTGATTATGAAAGACGCATATGATGGCATGTCATTAGGTGGTTATGCTAAAAAGGTGGTGTTGTTACATTTTTTCGTGGGTTCTCGAACTTAATTTAATGTAAATTCACTATTCCTTGGCCTATTGACTTGATTACGGTTTTATTTGAAAGCTCACACTTTCTGCTATTTGTGACAGTAATTTGGCTTTCATGGGTTACATAATTTAAGAGAGACAATGGTTTGAACTTGGCAGTACAAGGGGGGTGGTGCCTAATGATGCGGTGCCTACGGATGTGGTAGATACCCAAATTGAGACAATATCGCCATTTTGGAAGGTTTGACGCGGCTGGAACATTCACAAATGGATTCTGTGACCTCAAATACATACAGATAGTCACCAATATGGCTAAAATTTGGTATATAATTACAGTAATTGGCAAATTTATCATTTTTAGATCTTCCTCAGACCCCTCCCCCCTCAATCAGTTTTTTGGGCAGCACCTTCTCATTTTTTGTCCGATTTTGACAAATTTGGTGTCAAAATGTTCAGGGGATCAAGCTGCATCACAAAATAATTACTACAGAATGATTTGAAACATCACCATTTTCTCCCCTTGTATAGCCCGCCTCTATTTAATTGAAGGTCATCAACACCAAAACCCTAAGGGGGCTGTTTCAAGTTTAATGCATCAAAGTAACTATTAAAGTGTTTAGAACATATCCTGTAAAAATGAACTGTTTACCATTAATCATTCCAATTTATGACTTGCTTTAGTAAAAACAGGTAATTTTGAGAAAACCGCGTTTGAAAATTACAGTTTGCATTGCTGTCTATGGAGTAATTAACCATTAATTAGCTCATTATGCCAAAACCAAAGTGATATTTGGCTAAAAAGTTACTTGAATTGAAAGAGATCAATAATATTAACATTATATCAAACAATTGATTTTTTGACCATTTTGACCATGTAACACATTTTTGACCCACCTCATGAAATGCCATCATATGGAAACAATATGTACACATAAATAGTAATTAATTTATTAATCCACTTTTATTTTTCAGAGCCATCGCGTTTGGTCCACCCGGCAACAGTAAGGCACCTTTATTATTTATGCTGTTTAATGTACTCTTATTTGGTTATCCTATTTATGTATTTAAGGTAGGTGTAGTAACTTTTTGTTTTAAAATTACTAAATCTAAATAAAGAAAAACTTGCATGAGAAGTCATTGCCATATCATGAATTTGCATCTCAAGATTTAGAGATGTACGCCCATCCCTTATGAGATGAAGTTATAAATGAAATCTTTCTCATGACAATATATGTTATATGAAGATAGTGAACTGATTTGTAGAATTTTAAAGATAGGGCCAAGGATGTTCTGAGAAAAGAAAGTAAAGAAAAAGCAATATAAGCATATTATAAATAATAAATCATATCTTTTATTCCCATTCTTAGTTACAAATTTGACTGTTTTTAAAATTCAAAAATGTTCAAAATGTTTTTCAATTATTTGTCAAAAGCAATAAACATCATGTTCATCCCTGTTCTAATTTCTAACATAAAATATTTTTATAAAGTAGAGCAGTTTGAGTCAGATCTTCATTGTGCCGTTATTCTTATCATGCAACTCCAATGCAGTTCATGTTAAATACATTGTCATTTATTGTCTCATAATGGATAGCCAATAGTGGTGTAACCAGCGCTCAGAGACAAAATGTCTCTCCCCCCCCCCCCCTCTCCCCCAAATGAAATCAAGAAAAAGAGTTCTAATGTGTAGTATAATGTTGATGTTACTGTTCAAAATATACTTTGGCCCTTTTTGTGGGATTATTTCTTTAAAATTTTCAAAATATTGGCAATATTCAAAAAAAAAATCAGAAAATTTGCCCCCAAATAGCACAAACTCTTCTTCTTCCTGGTAAAGTGCCACTTCATGAAACAAAGATATTCGCACTGCAGAACTCTCATGGAAAATGATTGTATTCATGAATTTAGGGGCGGCTTCAAAACGTTACCGGCGGTTGCCTGCCAGTTCTGGGCAGTTCAGCTGGAATAAACAATAACCAACTGCCTAGAACCGGCAGACAACCGCCGGTTGAGTTTTGAAGCGCCCCTTAAGCAAAATTTTGGCGATTTATAACATGGAAATTTTTTGATGTACCTTTTTTGTCTCCCAAGAACTCTTTTGCCTCCCTACAAAATAAATTTATCTTCCCCTTATTAGCCCCTCAAAGGAGAATTTCTGGTTATGCCACTGATAGCCAATCATTCCGTATTAGGAAGAAGAATTTGATATAAAGCCCAAAGTGAGGTGACATTTCTCTGTTGCTGATATTTATATATTTGAATGGCTTTGAGGGTGATACAAGAAAATATTGTTCGAGCTAAAAAGTATTGCACTGGTCGAAGGCGAGTGCAATATTTGTTTTAGCGAGGACAATATTTTCAAATAAGCCATTCAATATTATCAGGCTTTTGAAAATAATTAATTGGTATAATATCATTTTCCTACCTTCAGCTCAGAGCAGCTAAAACTATTCTTGGAAAGGTGCCCGGATGTGTACAATATCTTTTAGAATATTGTACGCATCCTGGTACTTTTGTAAGAATGTGTACGCATCCTGGTACTTTTGTTAAAACGTACAATACACACTTTTATAGTATTGTACAAAAGCCTGATATAAATGATAATGATTGATATTGTTTAATCTCATGTCTTTTTTGTTTTCAGTGTTTTCCATTGACGTATCATTTAGTTCCTGGTGTACATATATTGTTTGTCATACTTAATATTATCATGTGGTTCAATCTTCGTCGTGCCTATACCAGGGATCCAGGGTTCTTACCTAAAAATACAGATGATTACGACAGAGCTATACGGCAGGTAAAGATTTCTTATTGTTTATCATTATATTTTATTGCACTCTCTGTGATCTATGGGCCAAACCATAGTCTGCCTTCAAACAAAATTTTCGCTATCGAACATTTTGCCGTGACGTCAAACTATGGGCAGCCATATGTGTCAAAAAGATGTAAACAAAAGGCGTCTAAAAAAGAGTGTCCTAAAAGGCGTGGAATACCCATAATGGCATCTAAACCCAAAATTGAAATGTAAGCCAAAACGGCTTGTGGAATCAAGAATGGTGTCTAAAACGAACAACACATATGACCGGCCATAGTTTGACGTCACGACAAAATGTTTGATAGTGAAAATTTTGTTTGAAGGCCGACTATGTTTTGGCCCTATGTGAAGAAATTGGAAACTTTTGTGTAAAGATTGTTTTAGAGTTTGTGTCATTGCAGTTGCAGTGTGCAATCTTGACATTGTCATGCTTGGATAATTTTGCAGCAAACATGAACAGCTGATGAGTGCAATGATCAAGGAAATGAGTCACATGTCAGAAATATTGATTTTAGATTCTGAGCAATAAAGGTAGAAAAATCTTTTGTTTTTCATTGTTTTTTAACTCTTTCACTCCGGAATAAAACATGCTGAGCGGCTCACAGATTTAACTTTATGATAGCATACAATAATTGTAGTGCACCAGGGTTATTCTCTTTGCTAATAAAAATGAAGGTGCTAGATAGCTCTTCATTTCAACTGCTTGCTGGTGAATTTTCGACCAATTTGGGTTTGTAGTATTCTTTTATATAGATCTATTTGAAAAAATTGCATCAAAGTAGAAATTCCGGCAAATCATGCACGCTTTTGCAAGCCGCTGTCAGCGGTTTGTCAGAGTGAAAGAGTTAAGTTCAGAGAATTGTCATATCTCTGGAACCAAATGACCAGTTCTGATGGAGTGTGGACCAAAATGTAGTGTTTACCAAAATGTAGTGTTTACAATGTGCAATAAACATAGTAATGAAAATTGAAAATGATCGACATGCGACTCATTTCCCTTGATCGTGTCACATATATTAATTACCCATTCTTTGATCAACATCAAATAGGTGGGTCTCTTTTCCATCGTGAATTGATACAGGTAAGCGTCTGCGTATTTGAACACAGCACAGCTGCGGGAGACGCTGAGCGCCTCGTATGTGTGATTCGCACTTCGGTATCAATGGTGCGCACGTAAGTGGGATTATGTTTATTTGCGGATGAAGAAAAGCCTCACAATTCCCGTCTATTTAGTGATGATCAAAGTATAGTCCTGATGGGCACAATGACATGTCATGAATAGCTGGATTGAATTCCACTTTTCTGGCAGCAATTTGCAAATGTGTTGTGCTACATCTCACACTCAAAATGTCAAATATTTTACAATTTGTGAAATTCGAACTGGACTCTCATGCTTTTCTTTACTTAAATCAGTGCGCAATTGGACTTTGGACGTCTAGCCTTGCTGAAATAAGCATGCATGTTTGTTTTCCTATATTACCTATTAGACGAGTGCATTTATGAATTTCAGCATCCTTACCCCAAAAAAATTGCAACAAAAGGTTTTTTAACTGATATAGGTAGTATATATCCTCAGTAACAACATATCAAAAATCTATAAAATTAGGACTTCCGGAAGTTGGTATTTTTCAAGATGGCCACCAAAATGA
>JXSR01S029063.1:0-25384 GCA_000969725.1 Ophiothrix spiculata
TTTTGAAGTTATGATCATTTTAGTAAATCTAATAGGTGATTTTTTCCACTTTACAAGACAATCTTGGCCAAAATAGTTGGGACACTCAACCTCCCCGCTCCCCTGCACAATGTTGTTAAGCAATAAGTCTCTATGAACGTGGTGTGTGCATGTGTTCATCGCAACATTGGGTTTTGGGGGAAGGAGGTCCTGGGACAGGGAGGGAGAGAAACTGCGACATCAACATATTTGACCCCACACTCCAATGCACTCATAGCTATTTCATTATCACTAAAGTGTCCCAAGTATTTTTGGCCAAGATTGTAGATAAAAAGTTCAATGTTGAATTTGACTGGATTGCTGTCTGGATTGCCATCATAATGTGTTGCTATATTAGGTTGAAGTAGTACAGTAATGTTAGACATATTTTTAATGATTTCATGTGAATTCAAAGTTCACTCTTTTTATCCTTATCTGTTTCTTATTGGTAAACCTATTATGTGAATTCAAAGTTACTGTTTTTGATCCTTATTTCTTATTGATAAACCTATTCACACATCTATTTGAAGTATGTTATTTTTTTATTTCGATTTTTGCCAGTTGCAGTCACTGATGGCACCAAGGGAGGCATGGGGTGGTCATTTGCGCCAGCCCCACCAGTCGCCAGTCTTAAGCTTTGTTCCCCCCATTGCTCCCCCCAAAAAAATCATAAGCTTTTCGGCACAAATTTCTCTATTTTAAAACCCTGTTTATCGATAACATTGGTATTAAATGTACAAATTTGCTCGCAGTTCAGGCGTATTTAAATTGTTAAAATCAATTCAATTTGTTAAAAGATGTCCATGTTTCAAATTTAAGCTGAATTGGTCAAACCGTTTTGATTTTATGGACATTTTGTATTTCAGAGCCACCTACATGTTATTGAGTAAAATTAACAGAACATACCTTAGCCTTGAATTTTTGAATGGGTTATGAGAAAAACGTGAGCAATATCTTGGTACCAAAATCTCAAAAAGTAAAAAAAAATGCTCCTTTAATACCATTATTTTAGCCCAAAATAGCCATTTTTAAGCAATTTTTACTGAATAGTGCACATTAATTTTTGGGGTCAATTTTTGCCCCTTCTCCAGAAATTTGTCTTGTCCCTCATTTGCCTTACCTTGAATTGAGATGCTGGCACCACTAATTCAGGCTATTGATATGCGAGTTATGAGTTTGGTACATGCTCTGGAAAAAATCGTGTACAATTCTAGTACACATTCCTGAGGTGCAAATTTGGAACACAGATTCCAGTACAATTCGAGTACACCAATTTGTACTAGAATTGTACTTCATTTGTACTCGATTTGTGTTCCAAATTTGCACCTCAGGAATGTGTGCTAGAATTGTACTCGATTTTTTCCAGGGTGACTCAATTTGAAATGAAAATAAATATCGAGATGCTATGCAGTTTAAAGCTGAAATCACAATTTTAGATCAACACACAACATCAAAACTTCGGGAATTTATTTGAACACATTCTGCCTGACAAAAAAATATTACAATCAATGCTAGTTTATTGACAAAAAAGTATCTATATTATTTTTGTCTACAAGAATGACTAAACATTTGGTTTTAGCAAAGAGAACAAGAATTATAGAGATTTTAGTTTATTACACAATATCTTGGAATGAATTCTTATCCTTAGGTGATAATAAAATAATTGCATATAAAATGCATTTTATTTGTAACTAAACAAGATTTTCAAAACTTGCATTTATAGTATTCTTCAAAAGGAATACCAGATTACTGCCAGCTTTACTTTGAAACTTCCTATGTGTATACTTTGATCAACACTTAATAGGCGGGAATTATAAGGCTTTTCTTCCTCCGCAAGTAAACATAATCCAGCTTACATGCGCGCTGTCGACACTGATGTGCGAGTCACACGTGCAACGCGCGCTGCATCTCCTGCATTTATGCTGTGTTCAGTTACGCACACGCTTATTTGTATTAATTCATGATGTGAAGAGGCCCACCTATTTGGTGTTGATCAAAGTATAGCTTGCAAGTTTTCTTTTTAACTTTTAATAATTCTATATAAAATCAGTATAACTGTCAGCGAAAAGTCAGTATTAAAGTTCCCACTATACTCTATAAACCTTGAAGTATGCAACAAGCAGCTGTTTAACGCACATATACTCACATCCGTGCCCTAAGTAATATTGGTCCCACATACCTGGAAATTTGAAATATGAATTAACAAACCTCTAAATCATTTGAAAGTTGTATATTTTCAGAACATTGAATGTGCATGTGAATATCAACTAATATCAAGTGCAAATTGCAAGAGAAACTATTATTTTTGTTATCATTTTTAACTTTCTGGTCTTAAAATGTTCGATGTAATGAAATCTCTCTTACACATCATTCCACGATCTCTTCCATTTTTAAATGCAATTTGAAACAATCTCCCTAAAAACTCTTTCAGATATATGTCTAGGTATTGCATCACTCTCATCACATCAGGAAAGGTGTAGATGTATATTTGTTGTATTTACTTGTCTTAAGCTTCGAAAAAATGTGAAAATATCAAGCAGAATGATGTAGGTCATCAAGATATGCAAGGTAACCCAATTGACGTTAGTGATGTTTGAAACACAGTTAGCATGTCATAGGTTGTAGCAAACAGCCAACAGAAGTTTGAGGTAGAGCTATTTTATATGTAATGTGCTTTCAAAACAGTTTTTGCTAAATAAAATATACATCAATTAAGACACATAATATGGATTTTTTTTTATTTGTAACTAATTTAGTTGTAGTAATGAGATCAAGAATCCATTTAATGCTTCTGTGCAGTTACTTTACCACAGCTTGCCACTGAAAGATTTAGTGTTCAATAGATGTTCATCTAACATTAAAATGATTTTGATCATTTTTAAGAATGGTCAAACAAAATTGGCATGTTTATAATAAGCATACATTGGTATCAGAAAACTACATTATGTTATATACACCATCTGGCCAAAAATGTACTAATCATTCATAAGTACTATTATTGAAATTGAGGACCCTAGAACTAAAAGGGGATTAAGTCACAAAATCTTGAAAATTGAATTGTGTCAATTTCCTGCTACAGAATTCTCATTTCTACATTCTGTACAAGTTTTGAAGTAATTTGATAATCAGAGCATGTGTAAGAGTCACTGCCAGATACAGCAATACCATTCAAGACAACACAAATAAAATGATGTTTGTGCCATTTTCTCAGTTTGTACTCAATGTGACTTAACCCCCTTCAGGTTCTAGGGTTCTCAATTGTTTGAATTAACATTTGCAAATAAGCAAAACCCAACTTGTTTCAAGTATTCAATCTATAATATTTCCAATTTCATACTTCAGTGTCATAATGGTAGTGAAGATAATAACTCCAGCAAATACAATCATCCTCAAACTCATCCCATCTAGTCACCTCTTAAAATCTGCGATTGGTCGTGAATGATATCTGTTCAAAATCTGAAACCGTTTCTTTCTAACAAAACGTTTGCAACAAGTCTTGAGAATACTTTATGAGAATCATTTTCTTATGTCTGTGACCTGACTACACAGTAGCATAATGTACTGTATCCAATTCAACTTTTTGCTGTCTGACAAACCCTTCAAATTTATATATGTGGCTGTCCATCCCGTATGAGCCGCAAATGCAAGAAACTTCATTTTGCGCTACAGGTGAAAATTCATGTCAAGGATGTAATTTGCCGAAATTGAATTTTTGACAGATTCACAATCCTTGTGCTGACCACAAAATACCAGCAAAGTTTTATTTCAAGAAAATGATAGGAAATATGGAAGAAATCTCCGTTTTTTTAAAACAATCAACAGAAAATGTAGGGCTTACTGATCTTTGAATATGTTTATCTCATTATACTTTTTTCTCTCTGACAAACTTTGACGGACCATAACTTGACTTCTGAAAATCGAGTGAAGTTCATTGAGGTGTCATTCTAATCCTTATAACATGGTGTTTGCAAATATTTAAAAAAGTGAAAATGACAAGAGGCTGCATTTGCGGCTGGTTTGGGATGGACGGTCTCATATATCCTAACTCTAAATGTTTTTTCTTCAAGTCATCTGTGACTAAAGCATTGTCAAAATATTTGTAACCCTGGAGGGCCTCTTTACCAACCATATCTGGCACGCTGGTATGAAATTACTTGAAGTAAAGGTCATGTCCATTTGGAAAATTAGTAGTTGAATTAGACGAGCACATGTAGGTTTTGTCAAAAATGTTGTACTATTTAGCTCATAACATGAAAACGAATGATCAGAATCAAACTTTTTTTTAAATTTTTTGGTTTAATAGGAAGAAAAGAGATAAGAGTTTCATTACACCAGGATCATGAATTGCATCTTTAAATGTTTTTTTTTTGTTAATTCAAGGTGCTGCATCAAGTTTCCATTTTGTGCTTGTTTGTACAATGTACTTGTATGTTTTATGAATTAATGTTTCTTTATAGCAAAAGATGACCATTACCCTGTGTAACCATCAGCCGGTCATTGTCTATCAATGCAATTCCTTGTGTGCAAATCACATCTATTGTGACACATCCCAGAAGTGTACCATTCTCTGCGTAGCTGCAGACACCACCATTTGAACGTTTTGTGACATAAACTATAATTCCATCATGTTTCTTTATAGCAGAAGATTTTTGCAGGATAAGCACCATTCTGTACAACCACCAGCCTGTCATCATCTATCAATGCAATACCCCTTGCATAAATCACATCAGTTGTGACACATCCCAGATAGGTACCACCATCTGTGAAACTGTAGATACCACCATCATTTGCTGAGCTACGGTTTGTGACATAAACTATTCCATCATCACTGCAACAAGTGCTGCATGGCTTCCAGGATTTAGCATCAGGTGGTTTGTTGATGGTATGCAGTAGTTTGCCATGGGGATCCAATATTTCAGCACTGGTTTGATTGCTTACTATGACCCTTCTATGTGTCACTGAGATAAACCATGGGTTAATGTTGGTTTTGAAGCGGCAAATATGTGAACCATCAGGCCTGTGTTTACTGATGTAGTTCTTGCTGGAATTCCCCACTAATATATTCCCATCATTGTCTACTGCCAGACCACACAGCTGAGAGCTATCAGTATTAGATGCCTTGCCATCAGGGGATATAGCAGGAAACAGCTTCACCTTTTCTCCGTGTGAGTTGAAAACATGAACCAATCCACTCCTGTCAGTGACATATTGTTGTGTTTCATCAGGTGACATAACAACATCATGAGGATTTTTCAGATTTCCTTGTAATTCTCCTTTATACTTCCCATCAGATTCAAAGATCTTTACATTTGTGCCTGAGCAATCTGCAATTAATATGTCTTTATTTCTGTTCACAGTGACACCATAGCCACTCTGGATCTTTCCAACACCTTCCTTCCCAATTTCTTTCTCTAAAACCCACTTGCCATTTCCACCTTTTGTATTAGGACATTTTGCTGATACTGATCCCATATCTACTGTTTTAATTTCATGTTTTTGACTCAGTCTAAACTGTATTTCACTAGTGCCTGTTTTCATCCCACTTATCTTTATCTGTTTAAGGTCTGCAAGAGTTTTACAAAGAGAAGAGTAATTTGAAGCCAAATCATGTTTGGAGCCTGAAGTGATGACCTGATTAGTTACATGCAGAGCATTAGTGAGCTTAGCTTTTGTGTTTTGTAATTCTAGTTTCCTATCATTTATTTTGTCAGTTTTCTCTGCCTCTATTTGAGATAACTTATCCATCATTTCCTTATAGCTCCTTTCAATTGCCTCCAGATACGCCTTCTTTTCCTCACCTAGCTGCTTCTTAATGTTGTCAACAGATTTGGCAAGGTTTGATTCTTCTGTCTCTGTGTTAACAATAGCATCCATCAGCTGTTGAGTCAAACCTTTACAACTTTCCATCAGCGACTTGATCTCCTCTACTTGAGCTTCATTAGCACTCTCTATTGTGATATAGTCATGGTCTGGATGTCTGTGTTCCATCACTGTGCAGGCTAAACATATAGGAATATTGCATGATTTACAAAACCATCTCAGAACTTGGTCTTTATGCGTCTGACAATTTTCATCTTTCATCATTTTGCTCATGTCAATACTTCCAGATTGTAGTTCATCAATTGTGAAAACTGTATGTACTTTCATTGAATTTATATTTTGATGTAACTTGAGACATTGTTGACAAATAAACCCATTGCAATCTACACAGCGTGCTGCAATCTCACAAGCTTCAGCATTACAACTGACACATGGCTTGTTAATCTTACATTTCCCACTGATTGTCTTCCTTTCTTTAAGTTGTTTAATAAAAAAATTATCTCGAAACCCATCCACTCCCTCTGGAGGCAAGATGGTCTTTTCTTGACACAATGGACACAGGAAGATTCCAGGAGGATGCTTGACTTCCTTCAGACATTCTAGGCAAAATGAATGGAGGCAAGGGAGGGCTTTTGGGTTGACCATTTCTAAGAGGCATATCCCACATTCAATCAGACTGGTCATGTCATCTTCCGATGCAGATGTTGGTTTGCTGGCTGCCATTTTTTTATTGTGTGTGTGTGTGTGGGGCTGTTATGAAAGTTGTAGGAGTTGATGTAGGTTATATTTTGTGTAAAAATAAGCCTGAAGTCGTTGTCACGGAAGAATTTTTAAAATGAGTTGGAAGGATTGGCAATTCTACTAGTAACAAATGCATAAATCTATCATCTATTTGTACACTCTGCAAATGTTGAGGTATTATGCAACATACATTATCTATAGTAGCAGTAAATGATGACTGAACTTGCTATGGTTCTGTTTCTTATGCAAATTTGGTGATACTTATGCAAATGATTTAAACTTGAACATTTAGTCCTTAAAGTCATGCAGTTCCTGACAGCAGTCTTGTGATGTTCGTTATAAAGATTCAAGTGGTAGATTTTCCTCTTCTATGCGGTCTGACAAGAGCTAGTGTCACTGTATGGTTTGGTATGGTTAATCTGAAGAAAATACAAATAAAGAAAAAGCTAAAACAATCGGACTTAGTTCCTTCATCTCCTGTTGATTCAATACAAGAACAAAACTGATGAAGACTGAGACAAAAACATGTGACAGCTCTGCAATTTATCTATACCCTTATGAAAAAAATTAAGCTCGTAAGGAGTTCATTATTAAAGCTTACATGCAAAGGTTGGGCATATTTGACACCAAAGTCTAGAATTCAGCTGTATCAAACAAATTAAACACAAAAGTAGCCAATTTTCACCAAAGCAACAGCAAAATAAGATAAAATAACTATTACTCAATGACCAGCTCACAAAAACTAATGATCCAAGCAACACTAAAAATGACAAGCAAAAGGGTTACCCAAGAATTATGCAGTGTTGCCAGTCACAATGCAAACCAATGGGGTTTTGATAATATATATTGGAATATTTTTTGACTTTTGACTAGAAACAGTGTTTAATATGAAAATAGTTTTTTAAAATTTACTTTTAATATCATTTGAGATTCATACATTATTGTAAAGCATCATTTGGAATATAATTAACTTAATACCAGTCAATAACAGGTAAGTGAAAAATTTCAACACACATAAATACTGCTTAAACTCATACACTTCTATGCACTGCAGAAGTAAGTTGCACGGGTCAGGTAACCTTTATGCATGTCATAATTCAGTGGACAAAGTGGTATAGACTTGTGTTGTGTATTCTAAAAATGCTTTTATTTTTATTGGGAAGCAAAACAATGCAGGAATTGTTGTGTATTCGTCCTATATTAGTGTTAATTGGTTCATTACTGCTCAGTGTTCAACTTCTTTGCATATAACCTTTAAGAGCTTGTTTAAGGAGCTCGTAACTAGCGTGTTGCAATAGCGTATTTGAAACAAAAGGCTCTGGTATTTCAGGTTGACCAGATACATGTGGAATGTGATATTTCTTGAATTTTTCTAATATATCAAGTGTTATTATTGCTCATTTGTTAAATTTTGTGCCAGTTGGAAGTTATTATTTAATAGCTCTGTGCCGGTTGGCGCCGACCAGTGTAGCAACAACCATGGCTTAGTAATCAGCAAAAATTTCCAAGGAGGGCAGCGACATGATCTGTAGCACAGACAATGTCGTCCCAAACTGCCTCGGATTGAATGATGCAGGAAGTTGATAAGCTTAACTCCACTATTCGTGCTTGTGTTACAAGTTATGCAATATATTTGAATTCCTTAGATTAAATTGTAGGATTTCAGTACATCATTAGTTACCTTCGGAATTGTCATTTGCTAACACTGCAGACTTCTTGTTTCATTTACTCGAATGTTGCATTCAGCTTTTTTATTAGTCCAACTATAGTAGGCAGCAGGGTATATGTGTGTATTCAAAGAAACCGCAATTGGGTCAAGTACTGTAACAAAAAAGAAATTGCAATTAATGTCAAAAATTACATCAGTTGATATGTCAATTTCAAAAAAGAAGAAATCTTCAAATTCTAACACTGCGGTATTTGCGCCAAATTGTATTGCTTGATTGTAGTTGAATGTTCTTATAAGAGGCACATCCTCAGGCATGCATCCACATCCACCTTACATATGGCAACAAGTGTTACTTTCACACCACAGATTTTAATTTTTACATTTGACGCCTGATACAAAAATTCCTGCTACTGCAGCTGTCAGATATACAGTGTGTGCCAATAAAAACACAAGATTTTTTTTGTACGATTTTTTTCTGCGAGAATCAAGCTACACGTAATAATAAGAACTATTGAATTTTTTTTGTACATAATCTCATCTTCAAACAGCATTTTATTCTGTGAAATTTGGACCTTGGGTTCTTAAGTTATGACAAATTCTGTGAAGCCCTTAATATTTAAAGTGGTCCGATTTCATGTTCTCAATACCATAATCAATATCAAAAGTAGGCTGCAATAAAGACATTTAAAGAAAAGTATCTTCATCTCCAGATGTAAAATATCACTTAGTTGATTGGTGTTTAGTGACTGCTATACCAAAAGCCAATTGAAAGTATTTAATCATGCAAAAAAGTCGGAAAAACTTACAATTGTAAGAAATAACAATTTTTGTTGCTATCTCTTCAAAAATTTCATCATGTGTTCATGTTCAAAGTTTCCCGAAACCGGAATGTCAAATTCCACTTCTGAATGTATGACATAATGTGACCCAGTGTTTATGTGACCCTTAGTTTTCAAGTTTGTTTGTTTGTTTTTCTTTTTCTCAAAGTTACAATTACAACTCTGTTCTGCCTCTGAGTAAAACACTTTAAGATATTCATTTGTTTTAACAATAAGGGATCAAAATCAAAATCCCTAGACTTTTGTGTTTGTTTTAGAGTTAATGTTGACTGAAGTACCTGAACTAAAAGAAGTATTCCATTATGATTCTTTCTTTAAATACATCACCTCTTTGGTTTTCAATGAAAGTAATTAATGAACAATCCCTTTAAGCTAAAATGAATTAAATCAGTTTAAAGATGCTCATTTCTGGGATGCATATCACCCTATAGCTCGATTAACAGTACGCCATCTGATTTTCACAAATCAGACCAGATTGAAATTTTTGCTCCATTTTCAATTTGCTATATCTCCGGACAGGAATGGCCTAATTGGATGAAATAAAATCATAATGAAGGCAAGAAGCTCTATTTTAAAATCATTGGTGATATGATGATAAAATGTGCTCTAGTTTTGTTTCCCAATCTTGCGTTTTTATTGACACACCCTGTAGTAGTAAATTTAATTTAGACATGCTTCATTTTGAACAATTTTAATGATGATACAAACTTAATAGTTCTATAATATAGGGGGAGTGGGTTGGCGCAGCGGTAATTCCCTCGCTTTGCACCAATGAGGTCCTGGGATCGATTCCTGGCCTTCCGTTTTATGTGCATTTGGTTTTCAGTACATGCTCGCTTTCACAGGTTTTTCTCAAGGTACTCCATTCTTCCTCCTGCATTCAAAAATTGCATTTACAAAAAAAAAACACATCTTCCAGCCTAGTTAAAGATAAGCTTCCTTAAGTTTGGCACCAAGTTGGGTTTCCTTGGCAAGATACGATGATGATATTGAACAGTACTCACCTATTGATTTGCTGAGAGAAATACTGTAACAACGTGTCCAAATTGATAGAGAATTATGCTTCAGAAGTATGCTGAAATATGGGAAACAAACAATAATGATTAAGTTACATCACATGGAATAAAACATACCCGTTTCAAAATGCATCACAACAGAAAAGTAAGCATTCACACACTAAAGCTGAATTTGCACTCAAAACACAGATCCGTTTCTGACAAGAAAAGTGCTATTTACTGAACGTACAAATAGCTCTGCAATATACCCTAAGCGATCATGCTGTTTCACAATTACTGTGTGTATCACTAATGGTGCTTTCACAAGTTTTTTTTTTTTTTTTTTTTGGCATTTCAAGAAATATATTTAGTGAACAAGTACGATTGGAAACGTCTCGGTAGCTGCGGGACCTTCCACTCTCTTATATGTTTTCAAATGACCTTTGACCCCAAGGGACGAAATATTTGACACCTCAACCTTTGACATTTCAGATCTGACGATGGAGTCACAATGACAGTTTTGATCACTTGTCTAAGACAAATAATTTGACACCCTAACCTTTGAAATCAGACAAAGTTGAACATTTTTACTTTTTTTACCTTTGACCCCAAGGGAAAGGTACGACAGTGGGGTCACCATTTATACTTTTGATCGCTGGCCCAAGACAAACAATTTGACACCTTAACATTTGAAATTGGACAAAGTTTGAAATTTGACCCCACAAGGGAAATGTCTGATGACTGGGTCACCATTGACACTTTTGATAGCTGTTCCAAGACAAACAATTTGACACCTTGACCTTGAAATTGAACAAAAATAAAAATTTGACCCCGAGGGAAAGGTCGGATGACGGGGTCACCATTGACACTTTTGATCGCTGGTTCTGGACGAACAATTTAACACCTTAACCTTTGAAATCGGACAAAGTTGAAAAATTGACCCCAACAAAAAGGTCGGACGGTGAGGTCACCATTGACTCTTTTGATCGCTGGTCCAAGATGAACAATTGAATACGCTAAAATAAGAACATCCCAACTCCATGTGCTGCCTTCTGTTAATCATATTTATAAAATATAAATGCATACAAATTTCTGAAAATGCTTTCACATCACTAAAATAGCATTTCTATGTCAATATCTAATCATAGTGTCATATTTGACCTTGTAGTTTACTTTTTTAGACATTGTTAGATAATTGTTATAGTACATAATTGCTATATTAAACAGTCATAATAAGAACATCCCAACTCCATGAGCTCCTCTCTGCAACTATATGCTAGTAAAATTATCTAACAATGTCTGACAAAGACAACTACAAGGTCAAATGTGAGACTATGATTGGGATAAAGACATGAAAATGCTTTCTAGTGATTTGAAAGCATTTTCCGAGATTTATATGCATTTATATTTTACATCACTTAACAGAAGGCAGCACATGGAGTTGGGATGTTCTTATTCTAGCGTATTCAATTTGAAACCTTAACCTTTGAAATCAGACAACGTTGATAATTTTTCCTCTTGGAAAATTGAAAAGTCACCCATCCAAATACCAGTTTTTAAGAAAATGGGACCCATCCATACTATACCAAATCTCCCAAATTTAGAGTCAAATTTAATCAAAAACTAAATTTTTTCTGCTCAAATTTGCACTATTTAGGCAAAATTATCTTAAGATTTGAGAATAAATTTAGCAAAAATTTTGAAAAATGAACCCATAAAAATACAACATTTTGCGATAAAAAAGAACCAATGGAAACAACATAGCCTGATTTTGCTACACTAATCTGCGGCACGTCGGCCCATAGCCCCCTTTGTAATAAGTACGTCCCCTGGGGCGCCACTGAGTGTAAACATGGGGTCATCAGCGTGCAGAAATCCAAGGGAAAGGGTACCTTTTTTACGAATTGTCACTTACCGCGAGGACCGCGATAAGGGTATCAATTTCACGTTATTTTGGAAAAAAGGGTATACTTTCAGAAGCACAAATTGGCATTTAGGGTATTGATTTTAAGAACAAGTAGTCGGCAATCACAGTATGAATTTTAAGACCATGAATTAACACAAAAACCTCTGAAATATCCAGAAAACAACTGGAACTCATTCCCTATTCAATAAAATCATGTCACTTCTATTACCGCAGGCCATTTCCTGGCATCTCATTCGCGTAATTTTTAAGGGCTTTTTATGGTGGGTTAGTGAAAAGGGTGCTTATAATACGATTGGTCAGTGAAAAGGGTATCATTTTTACACAAAGGTCAGTGAAAAGGGTTAGGATTAGGCCTTCACATCACTCAGGTCAGTGTTTAGCATACAAAATTGAGGGTCTGCTCGCTGATGACACTACATGAAAGTACATAAGTGCCCCCCGGGTACGTCCCCTGGGTTTATCAAGCCCTTACAGTAATTAAATAATCACTAGTTTTGTAGACATGAGATTGAAATGAAATTTGGTAAGCTTACTTGGTAGACTTTATACTATAGTACTACTAGTCAAAGATAATGCAAATCCAGAAATTTACAGCTAGGGCTCTTACCTGTATCCAGAAGGAAATGTCCTTTAGGCTCTCTCAGTCTCAGCTTTTTACATAGACTCTGGATTTATAGGATAGAGAAGTCTCAATTTTCTTTTAAATTTATATCCTAATGTAAAACACAATCAGTGCTGCTGCTGGATTAAGAGTATGGTAGATCGTTAGAGTTATTTATAGAAAATTCAATCTCTTACACATACATGTTGTCAGTGTAAATGATTACAGGTACTGAAAGATGTATTGCCTTGTGTAAGATATTTTGATAACAGGGAAATCCCTAAGTGTGGTAATACAATGCCACATCAGTTCAATGTTGAGTTTGACTGGATGTCTGGCTGGATTGTTATCATAATGTGGGTTGCCATATTAGATTGATGTAGTACAATAACGTTAATCATATTTTTTATGATTTCATGTAAATACAAAGTTAAACTGTTTTTTATTCTTACTTATTTCTTATTGATAAACCTATCATGTGAATTCAAAGTTAACTATTTTTTATTCTTATTTCTTATTGATAAACCTATCCACACTCCTATTTGAAGTGTGTGATTTTTTTTATATCGGTTTTTGTCACTTGCAGTCACTGGCGGCGCCAAGGGAGGCATCAGTTGGTCATTTGCGTCACCCCCACCGCCGTCAGTTGTAAGCTTTGCCTGACAAATCGAAAGCTTTTTGGCACAAATTTTACAACCCTTTTATCGATAACTTTGCCATTAAATGTACGAATTTGCATGCGGTTTGTGTGTATTTCATTATTTAATTTATTAAAATCAATTCCATTTGTTAAAATTTAGTTTCAAATTTCAGCTGAATTGGTCGAACCGTTTTGATTTTATGGGCATTTTGTATTTTAACCTATATGTTAACTGAGTAAAATTAATTTACCATAATCAGACATATTTTCATATATCTCTAAAATGGAATATAACTTAGCCTTGACATTTTGAATTGGTTATGAGAAAAACATGAGCTATATTTTGGTACCAAAATTTCAAAAAGTTAAACAAATGCTCCTTTAATACCATTATTTTAGCCCAAATTAGCCTTAGAAATTTGTCTTGCCTGTCATTTGCCTTCCCCCAGAATTAAGATGCTGGCGCTGCCACCGCTCACCCTGTTGACATGCAAGTTTCGAGTTTGGTACATGGCTCAATTTGAAATGAAAATAAACATTGAGATGCTATGCAGTTTAAAGCTGAAATCCTAATTCTAGATCAGCACACAACATCCAAACTTAATCAGTTATATACTGGTAATGCACAGCATTTTGAAAACAGTAAGCACCCCTCATTGAATGTGAATAGGTTTATTTGGGGTGTAATCATTTGTAAACTAAAAATGATCAGATCACCATTTTTTACTAAAATATGGTCTTGTGAATGCAACTTGGGTGAAATTGCATTTGTTAAAAAGATTCTCAAATTACAGTCTTACAGACAAGAAAGAAAAAAGACATGAAAAGCAATGACATAAAACTATTCAAACACGAAATGCCCCTTCCAGCTTTGTTGCATTTATGTGGCGATTTGTTTTTTAAAGTAAGTAGATTTTGTGCAATGCCTTTGAAAAGAAAAGATGTGCAATACTAGGGTAGGTCTGTTCAGTCGCCTCAAAAGAGGAAGTTTATTTCAATATATAAACACATTTGGTCTGACAAAAAATATTTCAATCAATGCTAATTAAATTTTGTCTACACTGACAAATGAGAATATATGTCATTTTTGTCTAAGAAATGGCTAAACATTTGGTTTTAACTAAGAGAAAGAAAATAAAAAAACAGACTAGTTTATTACAAAATATGAATTCTTGTCCTAAGGTTATATAATAATAAAATAATTTAAAAATCAATTTTATTTGTAACTAAAGCAGATTTTCAAAACTTGCATTTATAACATTCTTCAAATAGAATACCGGGACTTCTTCCTGCTGTACTTCCTAGTATAAAAATACAACATGGCATTGAGGGAAGTAGTGAAAATTGCTGATCCCTAGATGTTGGATGTGGGTGACTACTTTCCGACGCGAAGCGGAGGGAAGTAGTCACATGCATCCAACAACGAGGGATCAGCAATTTTCAATCTTCTCAAAATAAACCATGTTGTATTTGTCTTACTATACCTCATAAATATTTCACTGAATGTAATATAAGCAAAACCAAAAATCACCTAAAATGTATACTGTTCTTGGTCACCATATGAATTTCCAACTGAGGAGTGCGGTAGTAGGGGTGCGATAGTTTTTCAATTTTTTCCCCTGCATGGGCGTTACGTGCAATCTGGGAAAGTTTTCTTGGGAAGTAGGCAAAATGCTGTCACACACATTAGGTTGAACTGTCCAATTATATTTCATGGTTGCCTAATGAATATTTATGAGGTATAGTAATTGTATATAGCAACCTTAGAGTAATTTTCAGTTTTAGCTATTTCATATTGAATCAATTAGCACTTAAAGAAGCTTGGTCCGATTTTTCAAAATTTGGTTTTCAATGTCATATAAAAGATGGGCACTCAAGAGGTCTAAATTTCAAATTTTAGCTGAAATGGTCTTTTCAAAAAAAAACAATAAAAAACACCTTTTTTGAACTTATAGATCATTTTGTATTTCAGAGACACCTGTTACTATGTAAAATTAATTATGGTTACCATAATTAGACACTTTTTCAGATATATCTCAATAGAAGAACATAATTCAGCAGAATTTTTTTTACATGGGTTATGAGAAAAATATGAGCAATATTTTGGTACCAAAATCTCAAAAAGTTTGAAAAAAGGTTGAAGCAATCGGACCATGCTCCTTTGAACGTATATCAAGACACATAATGTATGGAGTGTTTTTATTTGTAGCTAATTCTAATAATGAGATCAAGGATCCATTTATCATCACTGATGAGTTACTTCACTGTGACTTTCTACTGAAAGATTTAGTGTTCATACAACATTAAGGGTACAGTCCTTTTTCACCAGAGAGACACCTTTTATTGTTTTATCTCATTAATTTTAGCAGGTCAGATCAGCCAACCTTGTTCAGATATTGCAAGATTGTAGCAAAAATATGAACTAAGGAATTACAAATGAATTATGATAAATAAGACTTGCAATGTTAGCAACGGCACCTATGACATAAAATACTCTATGGGAACAAATGTTTTCACTAAATTTTACGGGCAAGAGCTCTTAACAGGAAAAAAATCCATAATTCATATTTTGATGCTGTTTTAAAGTCCATTAACCCATTTTTGCAACAGGTCTTGAGAAAATTGATAAATCATTTTCTTATGCCTGTGACCTGACAACACAGAAGCATAATGTACTGTATCCACTTATCTAATTCAACTATTTGCTGTCTGACAAACCCTTTAAATTTATATTTGTGGCTGTCCAGTCTGTATAAGTCATAAATGCAAGAAACTTCACTTTGGGCTACAGGTGAAAATACATGTCAAGGACATAATTTGCGAAATTGATTATTAGACAAATTCATAATCCGTGTGCTTACTAAAAAATGCCAGCAAAGTTTCATTTCAAGAAAATGATGGGAAATATAAAATAAATCGGCATATTTTTAAGACAATCAACAGTAAATGTAGGGCTTACTGATTTTTAAATACATTTATCTCAGTTATACTTTTAACTCCCTGCAAACTTTGACGGACCATAAATTGACTTCTAGAAATCGAGTGAATTGAGGTGTCAATCTAATCCTTATAACATGGTCTTTTCGAATATTTTTAAAAAGTGAAAATGACAAAAGTCTGCATTTATGGCTGGTTTTGGATGGACGGTCTCATATATATCGTAACTCCAAATGTTTTTTGTTTTTTCAAGTCATCTGTGACTAAAGCATTGTCAAAATATTTTATATTTGGGATGCTGGAATGAAATTGTTCCAAAGTAAAGGTGATGTACATTTGAAAAATTAGTAGTTGAATTCGACAAGAGCATATGTAGATTTTATCAAAAAGTTTGTACTATTTAGCTCGTAATATGAAAACGAATGATCAGAATCAATTTGTTTTTTGTTTTTATGTTAATCTTTTAAGTAGGGAGAAAAGAGTTTCATCACATGAGGATCATGAATTGCATCTTTAATGTTTGTGTTTGTTAATTCAAGATACTGCATCAAGTGTTTATTTTATGCATGTTTGTACCTGTATATTTGCTGAATTCATGTTTCTTTATAGCAGAAGATTTTTGCAGGGTTTCCAATACGCTGTACAACCACCAGCCTGTCATCATCTATCAATGCAATACCTTCTGCATTAGTCACATCAGTTGTGACACATTCCAGATAGGTACCATCATCTGTGAAGCTGTAGACACCACCTGATGAGCCCCAGTTTGTGACATAAACTATTCCATCATGACTGCAACAAGAGCTGCATGGTTTCCAGGATTCAGCATCAGGTGGTTTGTTGATGGTATGCAGGTGGTTTCCATTGTGATCCAATATTTCAGCATTGTTTTGATTGCTTACTATAACCCTTCCTAGATGTGTCACTGAGATAAACCATGGGAGAATGGTGGTTTTGAAGCTGCAAATATGTGAACCATCAGGCCTGTGTTTACTGATGTAGTTCTTGCTGTAATTTCCCACTAATATATTTCCATCATTGTCTGCTGTCAGACCATACAGGCAAGAGCCACCAGTGTCAGATGCCATGCCATCTTGAGATATAGCAGGAAACTGCTTAATCTTATCCCCCTGTGGGTTAAAGACATGAACAAATCCAGTGCGGTCCGTGATATATTGATGAGATTCACCAGGGGTAATGACAACATTGTGAACATTAGTAAGATTTCCGTGCAAATCCCCTTTATACTTCCCATCTGATGTATAGATCTTTACATTGTGATCACTGTAATCAGCTATGTAAATATCTTCATGGCTGTTCACAGCAACACCAAAGCCACCCTTGATCTTTCCGACACCTTCCTTTCCAATTTCTTTCTCTACAACCCACTTGCCATTTCTGTCTTTTGGATTAGGGCCTTTTGCTGATACTAATCCAAGATCAACTCTTTTAATTTCCTGATCTTGTTTTGGTTTGAACTTAATCTTACTAAAACCCATTTTCAACCCTTTTGTCTTAATCAGTTTAAGGTCTGCAAGAGTTTTACACAGTGTAGAATAATTTGAAGCCAAATCATGTTTGGATCCTGAAGTGATGACCTGATTAGCTACCTGGACAGCATTAGTAAGCTTGGATTTTGTGTTTTGTAATTCAAGCTTGGTAGCATTTATTTCCTCTTCCTCTATTTGAGATAACTTATCCATCATTTCCTTGTAGCTCCTTTCAATTGCCTCCAGATAGGCCTTCCTTTCCTCACTTAGTTGCTTCTTAATGTTGTCAACATTTTTGGCAAGTTTTGATTCTTCTTCCTCTGTGTTAACAATAGTATTCATCAGCTGTTGAGTTGAACCTTTACAACTTTCCATCAGTGCTTTGATTTCTTTTACTTGACCTTTATGAGCACTCTCTATTGTGATGTAGTCATGCTCAGGTCGTACATGGTCCATCACTGTGCAGTCTCTGCAGATAGGAATATTGCATGAATTACAAAACCATCTCAGGACTTGATCTTTATGCGTCTCGCAATGTTCTTCTTTTATCATTTTGCTCATGTCAATATTTCCAGATTGTAGCTCCTGAATTGTGAAGATTGCATGAGCTTTAAGTGGTTTCATGCTTTGATGTAAATCTGCACATTGCTGACAAAGAAAACCATTGCAATCCACACAACGAGCTGTAATTGCACGGCCTTCGGCATCACAACTGACACATGGCTTGCTGATTTTCCCTTTACTGATGGCCTTCCAGTCCTTGAGTTGGTTTATGAAAAAGTTATTTCGAAATCCATCCACTCCTTCTGGGGGCAAGATGGTCTTTTCCTGACATAACGGACAGAAGAAGATTCCAGGAGGGTGTCCAACTTTCTGCAGACATTCTAGACAAAATGAGTGAAGACAGGGGAGGGCTTTTGGATTGTGCATTTCTAACAGACATATCCCACATTCAGTGAGGCTGTCCATTTCAACTTCCGTTGCAGATGTTGGCTTGCTGTGTGCCATTGTGTGTGTGTGTGGGGGGGGGGGGGGGGGGGGGGGGGAGTGTTGTGAAAGCTGGAGTTTTAGCAGGATCTGTGTTGGTTATATTTTGTATAAATATAAACTTAAAGTTGTTTCAATTGAAGACTTTTCAAAATGATCTAGAACGATTGGCAATTTTACTATTTACTTCACAAAAGCATTAATCTGTAGGATGTTTTCTATAGTTTCAGTTACAGGTTAGAAAGTGGTTGCTTTTGTTTTTTTCTGAGCCAGGATTCTTGTAACTCAGACAAGTCAATGTACTAAATGACTGACTAAATAGGTGCTATTAATAGGAGCGATATATACAAGCCTAAAATTCTTGAGATATGTGCAAGATATCACAGCCATAAACAATGACTTATTGTGGTTCTGTACATGTATCTTATGCAAAATTCAGTGATACTTATGGAGAAGATTTAAACTTGAATATTTAGTTCTTTAGATCGGCTCTTTAAGACAGTCCATATGTCCTATTCATTACAAAGATTCATGTGGTAGATCCTCCTCTTCTTAAAGTAAGACAAGTGTCACCCGCATAGTCTGGTATGATTGATCTGAATAAATACAAAATGAGAGTGGGAGAGAGAAAGAGACATGAGAAATATGGTCAGGTGTATTCAAATATCCTTGATAGCAATTTTGTACATTATTCGCCCTTGATTTTCATGGATTCGTCATTTTGCAGGGAGAGCATTGATCAAATATTTCCACAGTTTGGCGTAAATTGCTCATTCCGAAAAATCGGGTGCCAATAGCATGTTTTACATTCTTTTGTCCACAAAAACCTTCCAGTGCCTTTATCTCTTCCAATACTGCAATTTTCGGGTAGGGCTTGTCAAAATCTACTTGGTCATATATGGTTTGTCATACTTTTAATGCCATTATGACTCTGATTTATGCCTTCAAAGTAGCGAAAAACGTGAAAAATAGCTAAAAATGAGTTTCCATCGCAAAAGTGTTATTTTTGGACATGCCCATTTTCTTTTAGTATATAATACTTTTTCAAGCCTATTAAAATTTTTAAACAGATAAACGATCAGCATTTTGTATCTGAACAATGATTTCCAAATTTGATGACATCTTTCCATAATTCAAAAACGAAATTCAGTTTCCACCAACATCGTGTGAGCTACGTAACTTAAGTTTGGCATACCATTATTTTATGGGGAAAAACAGCAATTCCAACAAAATTTAAGTATGCTGACAGCAAACATTCCAGTGAATTTGAAAACCATAATAGAAAATGTCAAATTTATTCATGTTTGATGAAAGAAGGTGTTGAACATGAAAATTTGAACCGACCATGTTAAGAAATGTGAGCTACGTAACCATATATCTCAGTAACCATAGGCATTGCAGCAATTCCATTTTAGTATGTGATAGAGATATACACTAATGTTCTATAGTATGTGATAGAGATATACACTAATGGTCTAATGTATGTTTTATGCATTAAAACATGCAAAAACAGTGAGCTACGTTACAGTGATCTACGTTACTACTGACCTCTACAGAACTTATAACTACCGTTTCATGACTTTTCTATGCACTAACAGTGCATATGAAGGATACACTTGCCTACAAATGCAAAAAATTGGCGAGTATCAATACTTAAAAATTGAGCAGGTAACGTAGCTCACCCATTGCCCACCACGCAAAAATGGGTAAGTCTTTGTAACAGAAAAAATATAGAAGTGGTGTTGACAAATCACTTGGATTCAATGACCATGACTAGTAAAAAACGCTTAAAAGAAAAATATTTGAGCAACTTTTTTTTTAAATTTTTTTCAACTGCATTGGCACCCGATTTTTCGGAATGAGCAATATGCAGTTAGACGCAGTCTCAATTGCGCAACTGTAAACTTCAATGTGTTCCACACGAACAGCACGGATGCATTAAAGCGTAAAGTTTACTCTCCAGATGTGGCTGTACCTATAAACAGAGATTTGAAAATCTGTGTTATAAATTGTGTAATGTTTAAGTTGAATTGTTTAATACATTAACATGGTTTTTTACTACAGAAACAAATTTTATCTATCATTTGCCATGTTAGGTGAACAAACACATGTTATGTTGATCATATATATGGTGCCACAGATGCACATTTGATAAGTGTGTGAATGATGGCATTGTGTTATTTTGTCTATATTATTCCAATCTGAAATATCAATGTTACTTATTCTATTTTTCTTTTTATTTTATCAAATTTATATCAATGCATTAAAGGGTTAGCCTATAGATTCCACAAAGAGGATTAACTTTTAAAATTAATTCGTGATGGTGGTGTGACCATGTCCAGTAGTTTTTTTTTTTTGTTTTTTTTTGATCCAAACTTCGTATGGATTTACCACTTTAAAAATATTAATACAACCTGCTCAAGGCAACTTAATAAATAAGTGTAGTGGTGACGACTTGTTGCCAAGATAGGTTCACCTCCTGTTTTGAAGCAGTAATCATGGTAATCAATGAGGTAAAGAAGCACCCTAGTAGAAATCCAAGCGACAAAGAATTTGGGATTATCTCACTTACGAGGAAATACTTGGCTACAGCTTCTGGATGTAGATCTACAGCTTTATCTCCTTTTTAGAGGAGGGCAATTACTATAAATGTAATATGCAAAAGTCCACTTTCGTTTTAGATCAACATTTTCTATAAAGGATAAACAAGGGGATTTTTCTTAAGTGAAACAACAAAACTCTCTGACAGGATAAGTAATCAATTTAAAAAATTCAATTTGCCAAACGAGTTTAGCATAAAAATGGGCTCCGTTCTTGTGTCTGTGATGAAAATGTTAACTCAAATGTTAACCTACATTTTTTCAGAGACCGAGGGTCGCATATTCCTGAAACTTGTGTGTAGGTACTATTTGACCGTCCAAAGATCAAGTTTGTGTTGGTTAGTGGATCAAAGGTCATCGAGGGGCATCAGGAGTCATTAAAGGTCAAAGGAGGTCAAATGGGGTAAACCTTGGTGCACGTACATGAAACTTGAAGGGCCAGGTCGATTGTTAATGCCAAAAGTTTTTGAGGTCTTTTCAAGGTCATCAGTGGTCATTCAAGATCATAGGAGTTCAGCTCAATGTACATTACTGATCTCCACAGTCGGTGGGGACATATATATTTTACATATGGGCAATTTCACGGTCACGGAAGGACAATCGTACGCATTTTTCAATTTTCAAACAGCCGTGTTATGAAAACAAATTGCAGTTTAGTCAATTTTAAACATTCAATAGATAGTTTTCACCAAACCTCATATAATACACAAAAAACAATTAATTTGCAACTTTCGTTTATGACTTATGCATATTAATGAGGGTGGTCACGGAAGGACATCAAATCAGACATGGGTTTTTCAGCATATCACTGTCTTTCCAAAACTCTGCGAGTTTAATGAATGAATTATATCTTTAAGCACATATTATTAAATCCCTGATATCTTAGCTACATTTTAATACTTTGAATTTGAAAATCCAAGTTTTGGTGTTTCAGTACAAACCAAATTTAACTATGGCTTTGGTCACGGAAGGACGGTAACGGAAGGACCAAAGGAAATACCTATCTATTCACTATGTAAAACTTTGTAAACCGAATTGTTTAAAAGGTACAAAGGTTTTCATGTATAAATTAAAATGATATCAATATGCACATTGTCCCCTACTGTCCAACCAAAATCAAATGAACTTTCATATTAGGTTAAAAACTTTATCTTGCAACACATACCAGATTTATGTGCAACATTTCCAACTTGAAAAGTGAAAAAAAAAAATGTATTTTTTTAGATGACTAAATGCACTTTTCAAACATTATCTTCTATGTGCTTGCTTTAATATGCACATGTAAAAGCCAAGAGAAAATAAAAAGATTGTACTATTTTTCTGTGAAGTGTTTAAAATCATGTACTACAAATTGCAGGCAGTTTTTAAAACGCAAAAGAGTCTTTTCTTTCTTTCTTTTTCTTTTTCCGTTTGTTTGTTTTTGTTTTCACCCCGTCCTATATAAAAAGTCGCCATTTTGAAAAATATCTGCATGCTAACAAGCTTAAATCTACAGAACTACCATTTTCTTTATTCATTAGCAAAAAACCCGATGAAAATCCGATATTTAGAACTTTTATAGCGAATGTTTGATTTTTTTTTTCAATTTTCGCCGAAAATCATATTTCGATGAATTTTTCCGACTTAAAGTACTTTATGACGTCATAATTACGTAACACCTTGACCAATTTTCATGATTTTGGTATCAATAGAAAGAGGAGGCCCTACCCATACTATGGTATAAAACAACCACACTTTTGGCACGTAAATGTTATTTTCACAGGGTTACCCCTTAGGTGACGACGTAGTAGAAAATACGTTAGGTAGACGAGGTTTAAAACATAGGGAGGGGGTATACAATGGTCTTTTTCACTTTCTTTGAATACAGGTTGAACAAATAAATCAATTTGACAGAATATTATTTTATTTCATTTGACCTCATCAACTTTGACAAAATTTGTCCTAGCTTTACCGTATTTTGCCCAAATATTAATTAGCTTTATTTAATAAGGGGTTATATCAAAAGTGGTTTTGAATGAATGATATTTAAGGCAGACCCAAGCATGCTTTGAAAATGAATTGATAATATTTTAACTTTTCAACTTTTTTAGTTATAAGAACTTTTAGTACTTTCAAGGTAACGGAAGGACAAATAAAAGTGCAAATTTTGAAAAGCCGCTGAACCATAACGAGACGCGCAATGATGAAATTAACAATTTTGGACACTTTTCCATACTTTTTTCTTTACAACCATGTGATAAATCATTATATTTCATGTTCATGTTGATAAAATAAGCATGTTTGAAATTTGATATAATTCACCTCATTTTAGGACAAAAAATATCTCACTTGCATAATCTAAAATTTAACATTCAAAACCATGTAATTTTATGTTTTCAGCTTCAAAATCATAAAATATAGGGTTTCAACTTTAAATTTATTCAAAAATTTCACTATTTACATGAATATCAGATTTTTGATTTCATGTCCACTTTTTCGTGAAAACGCCCATATCGCATAAACCTGAGTTCTACTTGTTTCAAACTAGAACAGACATGAATTTGTGTTTATTCATCAAATTATATCTCACTCCAACTACATAGATTTAAAGTTTGGAAGCAACATATCACTATTTACCTCAGAATTTTCATTTGCTAACATGGCAGACTTCTTTTTGTGTCATTTACTGTAATGTTGAGTACAGCCAACTATTATATGAAGTAGGGTATGTATATGTAGTTAAAGAATCCACAATTGAGTTATGTACTGTAACAAAACAAGAAATTGAGATTAATGCCCATAATAATGCCATTAAAAGCCTCCATTTTGAAAATATTGTTGAAATTCTGACAAATATGCTACAAATCATCGAAAACTAAGGTAATTGTACCAAATTGATTATAAAAATGAAAATTATAAATATCTGTTAAAATTTTTTGGAGCAAGACATCCATGTTATGTAATTTGTACACCATAGATTTGAATTTAACATTTGTTGCTGAAGTAATTTAATTTGCCAAAAATCAAAAAACCAAATTCTGTGACTGTTAAATGGAGCAAGCTTAAGTTTTAGCCATTTTCATAACTACTTTCCATTGAAATGCTTAAGACAGCTTTTGTACTCACCAATTATTTGTTTGCTAAGAGAAAATCTGTAATAGAGAGGTCCTGATTGATCCAGAAGTGTGCTTCAGATTACTGAAATAAGAAGAAAACCAACATGCAACAGTAGCATCAAATCATAATTGTTTCAATAGGCGTCACATTTGAGCAGCAATAAAGCAAGCATTTACATACTAATGCTCAATTCATACTCAAAACATGTCTGTTTAATACACAAAAGAATGGGTGCTAGCCACCATTTTGATGTGACCACTAGGTAAATCCTTTGGGATGGCAGTCATGTTTGTTTGTCGCTCATGGAGTGTAAGTTATTGAACGTCTGGCATTTTACAGCTGGGCGTGCCACATTTCAAGAATCTCAGACACGTAATTGGTGTACCTAGCCAAGAGCCCGGCTAAGAGCAAGTCACAATAGATGATGTTGAACACACACACACAGTTTGGGCATTAAATATATGTATACGCTGACTATGCGTCAAGTGAAGATATATATGGGATCTGTTAGGTAATCAAACCTGCATGTTTCTGAACAAATCCAGAGGTACAATAGTTTCTGCTCCAGTGTGCACTGCTTCTTCTTGGTATTTACTTTTGTTTAATCAGATCTGATACCAGTAATTTTCATCCAAAAAAACTACTCTAATTGAATTCACTCCCAGAGGCACCATACTAAGATAGTAAACAACAATGAAAAAGCAGTGAAAGCTCAGCTCTCTTCCACCCAGGTTGCGTTGTCTCATGATATTTTGCATTTTGATATTGATGTCCATCGGCAAACTTAAAAACATTAAATATGCTCATTACTAGAATTCAAGGTTGGAATTTTACAGAAGGTGTTTGTAAGCTTTTGTGCCCCCAAAAATTGTCCAAATTAGACTGGTTTCGCAGATATCAATTTACATTTGACCACTCATAAGCTGCATGTACTTACTGTCAACTTACATTTTATGTTGAAATTCCAATGTTTAGCAGCAAGAATGTGTACTTGGTAAGTTATGGCAAGTACAAAATGCAAGTT